>JAVTVY010043679.1:0-21592 GCA_036873755.1 Hanleya hanleyi | reverse complement strand
TGTAACGACGGGCGCTGACGGGCATCACCGCATTTCGAAGAATTAGTGACAATTCCATGGAATATCAGAGCTTCTGAGCTATTTCACCAGGGCGTTGAAGCATTAAGAATGGTGTTGGTGGGCGTTGCTACAAGATGACACCTCACACGGTCCATTTTGACCGCGGATGGTCCATCTCTACACCAAATAACATCCTTCACTGCTAAAAAAGGCCCACTTTCGCTACAACTTGTACTAATGACGTCACCAATGACGTCACAGATGCTATAAATATGCCTGAAATCAGGTCTATACTCCGAGAGCTACAACATGATACCCCACACGACGCATTCGCAACGCGGATGGTCCATCTCTACACCAAATACCTTCCTGCACTGCCCCAAAAGGCTCACTTTCGCCAATACTCCTACTGATGACGTCATCGATGACGTCACAGATGCTTCGGACATGCCTCAATTCGGAATGTACACCCCGAGAGCTACAAAATGACACCTCACACGACGCGTTCGGACTAAGGATGGTGCATCTCTACACCAAACTCACCCTCACGCACCCACAAAATGTCCACTTTCGCTACTACTCGTACCGATGACGTCATCAATGACGTCACAGATGACGCGGACACCCTTCAAATCGGAATGTACACCCCGAGAACTACAAGATGACACCTTCCAGGACGCATTCGAACCGTGAATAGCCCATCTCGACCCCAAATACCTTTCTTCACTGCCCCAAAATGGCCACTTTACTTACTACAACCAACTGCGCATGCGCAGATTAACGTGACATGCATTAAAAAACACACCATTCTGACTCTACCCCACACAAGCTTCACTTTGACACCTCACACGACCCATTCGAACCGTGATTAGCTCATCTCTAACCCAAACACACCCCGCTACACCCAAAATGCCTGTTTTCTATACTACGGCTGTAGACTGCGCATGTGCAGCCTATTGAACACGGACGAACCATTAGTGTAGTCATGCTCCTCCACGAGAGCTTCAAAATAAGACCTCACTTCGACCCCATTGATCATGAGTGGGCCCACCTAGACTCCAACATGTCCACCCTGCAGGCCCATACCCATAGCCATGCAGTATAGGCCTATGGCCTACCCAGGCCTCGGTGACTTTTCGCAATTTCACCCTCGATTCGCTCCGCAAATACTTCCTATCGTGTTCTAAATGACGAGACGTAGTAAAACGAGACCCCCACAACCCTACCGCAAACATAGAAGTGGGTTTCCCAGTAGGATAAACATTGAACCTATACCCCAGTATGGGTCTATATGGGGCTCAGTGACTTTTTTCAAAAATTTCACCGTTTCGCACGGGGACACTTCCTATCATGTTCTAAATGACGAGACGAGTAAAACGAGACCCCACAACCCTACCGCAAATGCATAGAAGTACGTTTCCCAGGGGGGAAAACATCGGTCCTATACCCTCAGTATGGGACTATATGAGGCTATATCGTACTTTTTCAAAAAATTTCACCGATTCGCACGGGGACACTTCCTATCATGTTCTAAATGACGAGACGAGTAAAACGAGACCCCACAACCCTACCGCAAATGTATAGAAGTACGTTTCCCAGTAGGATAAACATTGATCCTATACCCTCAGTATGGGACTATATGAGGCCATATCGTACTTTTTCAAAAATTTCAACGATTCGCACGGGGACACTTCCTATCATGTTCTAAATGACGAGACGAGTAAAACGCGACCCCACAACCCTACCGCAAATGCATAGAAGTGGGTTTCCCAGTAGGATAAACATTGAACCTATACCCCAGTATGGGTCTATATGGGGCTCGGTGACTTTTTTCAAAAAATTCACCGATTCGCACGGGGACACTTCCTATCATGTTCTAAATGACGAGACGAGTAAAACGAGACCCCACAACCCTACCGCAAATGTATAGAAGTACGTTTCCCAGGGGGACAAACATTGATCCTATACCCTCAGTATGGGACTATATAACTTTTATAACTTTTTTTATTGACACATCAACGCAGTCAGCAGACTGGTAATATAGTCATATATCGTACATATGAGGCTATATCGTACTTTTTCAAAAATTTCACCGATTCGCACGGGGACACTTC
This sequence comes from Hanleya hanleyi, assembly GCA_036873755.1. Lineage (NCBI taxonomy): Eukaryota > Metazoa > Mollusca > Polyplacophora > Lepidopleurida > Hanleyidae > Hanleya > Hanleya hanleyi. The sequence goes on along the minus strand of JAVTVY010043679.1, from coordinate 19,478 downwards.
CTATCATGTTCTAAATGACGAGACGAGTAAAACGAGACCCCACAACCCTACCGCAAATATATAGAAGTACGTTTCCCAGGGACAAACATTGATCCTATACCCTCAGTATGGGACTATATGGGGTTCGGTGACTTTTTTCAAAAATTTCACCGATTCGCACGGGGACACTTCCTATCATGTTCTAAATGACGAGACGAGTAAAACGAGACCTCACAACCCTACCGCAAAGGTATAGAAGTACGTTTCCCAGGATGGTCCTATACCTCCCATACCCCATATAGGCATTTTCCGTAATTTAGGATAAAGTCCGTATTCCGTATTTTTTCAGGAAAATTTTTACATACACCCACCCTGGAACTAGGGGAAGATAACTCTGTTGATAGACAAGCCCCGTTAAGCCCGGCGACCTATATACCCCTCATACCCCATATAGGCATTTTCCCAGGTTTTTCGATAAAGTCCGTGTTCCGTATTTTTTTCAGGAAAAATTTTACATGCACCCACCCAGCCATCAAATACCCCTTCACCTAGGCTTCACGTTGATACCTCACTCGGCCCCATTCGACCATTAGGGGCTCCCCTAGATGCCAAAACGTCTATTTTCATACCCTTGGGCCACCGCGCATGCGCAGAATGACCCTAATTCAACCCCACACCCAGTCCATCAGATGCCCCTTCATGAATGCTTCACTTTGATACCTCACTCGATCCCATTGGACCATTAGGGGCTCCCTAGCTCCAAAAAGGCTATTTTCATGCCCTTGGGCCACCGCGCATGCGCAGAAGGCCGATATGTCAACCCCACACCCAGTCCATCAGATGCCCCTTCACGAATGCTTCACTTTGATACCTCACTCGACCCCATTGGACCATTAGGGGCTCCCCTAGCTCCAAAACGTCTATTTCCATACCCTTGGGTCAACGCGCATGCGCAGAATGCCGATATTTCAACCCCCACGCCCAGTCCATCAGATGCCCCTTCACGAATGCTTCACTTTGATACCTCATACGACTCCATTGGCCCATTAGGGACTCCCCTAGCTCCAAAACCGCTATTTCCATACCCTTGGGCCACCGCGCATGCGCAGAATGCCGATATTTCAACCACACCCAGCCCATCAGATGCCCCTTCACGAATGCTTCACATCGATACCTCACTCGACCCCATTGGTCCATTAGGGGCTTCCCTAGCTCCAAAACGTCTATTTCCATACCCTTCGGCCTCCGCGCATGCGCAGAATGCCGATAGTTCAACCCCGCGCCCAGCCCATCAGATGCCCCCTCACCTAGGCTTCACTTTGATACCTCACTCGACCCCATCGGTCCACTAGGGGCTCCCCTAGTTCCAAAAAGGCTATTTTCATACCCTTCGGCCACCGCGCATGCGCAGAATGACGATATTTCAACCCCACGCCCAGTCCATCAGATGCCCCTTCACGAATGCTTCACATCGATACCTCACTCGACCCCATTGGTCCATTAGGAGCTTCCCTAGCTCCAAAACGTCTATTTCCATACCCTTGGGCCTCCGCGCATGCGCAGAATGCCGATAGTTCAACCCCGCGCCCAGCCCATCAGATGCCCCTTCACATATGCTTCACTTTGATACCTCACTCGACCCCATCGGTCAACTAGGGGCTCCCCTAGTTTCAAAAAGGCTATTTTCATACACTTCGGCCACCGCGCATGCGCAGAATGACGATATTTCAACCCCACGCCCAGTCCATCAGATGCCCCTTCACGAATGCTTCACATCGATACCTCACTCGACCCCATCGGCCCACTAGCGGTCCCTACAGATTGCCGAACACTTCCACGAAAACCCACGAGTTTGGGACTACTTTCGGTCCGCAGAGGCAGACCGCATCACCGCCAGACCGCATCACCGCGGAGAAATACATGCCCCCAAGGTCACGCCCCATTCACCCAGACCAGAAGTGACGTCATACCTGCGCACAACACTCCTCCGCACACCCCCCCAATACCCCCCCAATGTCCGAGTTGTCTCCCTTGCATCCATAGTGTAGAGATGGCGCCACACCCTCAATTGTGACGTCATTTTTACATCCGGGGGAAAACATTGCCAGATCACTCTTTGTATACTACTGGCCCCTAACCCCGGGTTAAGCGGAATTAGTCACAAGTAACGAAACCTGATGCCATAGATGTTGCACGCTACGCGCGTATTTTGCTAACAGCATGCGATATGTATGGCCAAATTTGAGAAACTTTGAGTGGGGGCACTTGGTGGCATAGCCCTGTTTTATAAATTTCTGCAACAACGTTTTGTGACGTTGATTAAAATCGTCACATTTAACACAGGATCTAGCAAATGCAACTAGGCGAGATATGTATACGCTATATGCAGTTCCCACTGGAATATTATTGCCCAGAAATGGATAGTTTATGGTGTTGAAATTGTAATCATCTCTTTTATCATTAAGTCGACGGGAGAGAAGGCCCGCTTCATTTTTATAGAGATATAGGTCTAAATATGATGTGCCGGGAGGGCTATCTGTAGTTCCCTTAGAATCCAGTGAAGGTGGATATATATCCGTCACTGTGTTATTTATATAGCGATTATCCACAGCGAGAAGATCGTCTATATAGCGTTTGGTGAATGAGAAGCAACGAGCTTTGAATTGATCGGTTTTTGAAATCGCCTGCAGAGTTACATTCATAGAATAGATATATAAATCACCATAGAAAGCTAGATTCATAGCTGGTGGTAGAAGCTGCACCATCGAGATTCTTTCAACCCTGTTGACGAGGGCCCTTCGGGAGGTAAAAGCATTTTGGGAAAGGTATTGCGCCATTATTTCTGAAAACTCTGGCGTTAAAAGTATGTGGATATTGAAAAACGCAAAATATCTTACGGAAGAACTTGATGCTAAAGGTCACATACCGTACAGACATGTATCCACATGGGATTTCTCGACTCTATATACTACAATCCCTCTTCGGGACCTTATTGACCGTCTAAGTTCATTAATAGTATCTGTGTTCAAGAAAACTGATCGCAGATATATTAATGTCAGAAACCATAAAGCATTATATGGCTCTAATACATACAGGGGATATCATTCATGGGATGTTTATTTGTTTATATAGTTGCTTGAATTTATCATTAAAAATATCTATGTGAAATTTGGCAACACAATATATTAACAGCATGTAGGTATTCCAATGGGTACTAATTGTGCACCCCTGTTGGCTGACCTATATTTGTTCTCTTATGAATATGACTATATGCAGGCGCCTATAAAAACCAACCAATTCAAAGCCCGTTCCTTCTCATTCACCAAACGCTACATAAACGATCTTCTCGCTGTGGATAATCGCAAAATAATTGACGCAGTGAAGGATATATATCTACATTCACTGGATTTGAATGAAACTACATATAGCCCTACCGGCACATCATATTTAGACCTATTTCTCTATAAAAATGAAGCGGGCCTTCTCTCTCGTCGACTTTATGACAAAAGAGTTGATTACAATTTACATATCTCGCCTACTAGCATTTGCTAGATCCTGTGTTAAATGTGACGATTTTAATCAACATCACAAAACATTATTGCAGAAAGTTATAAAACAGGGCTATACCACCAAGCGTCTGCACTCAAAGGAGATGGTACGATATGGTGGGTTTTTGGCCTATACTTGATGCGGTTGAAATCGTAAATAATAAAATCTCCTAAAAATAATCGTGTTTTGATGTAACGGTAAGAGAAAATATACGTTCACAATATATGATAGTTCTAGCTCGATTGCGTTATGATTATAGTTATGGCGTGAACTTGAAATCCGCAGCATGTGCTATTTCGTGAAAAAAAAGTCTAGATCGAGCCATTTAAACATACATTTAGACATGAAGGACCCCTAGGACCAAAACGCCATTTAACCTGGTGATGTGCGGAGGCATTATATCTTCACTGCTGGAAAATCTTTTTGGTCCAAGGGGTCCTTCGTATCATTGCTGTGTTTAAATGACGATTTCATGTCATAAATATAATCATAATGCAATCGAGGAAGAACTTTCACATATTGTGTGCATAAATTTTCTCTTGGCGTTATAACAAAACACATTTATTTTCAGGACATTTTATTCTTTCGATTTCAACCGCACCACGTATAGGCCAAAATCCCGCCTTATCGTACAATCTCCTTTGGCGAAACATATCGCATGCCGATAGCAAAACACGAGCGCAGAATGCAAGATCTATGGCGTTACGTTTCTTAACTTGTGTCTGATTCCGCTTAACCCGAAGCTAGGTAGTGTTCGAATCTATATACGCCAAGATCATCATGGTGTTCATATGGACAGTCATAATCAAGGTGTGACATCATTATCTGGATAAGAACAATAATCATATGGATTAAGAATAGTGATCAGCGATAAGGATTTGATATTTTTGGAACATCAAGATGTCTTGTTGGCATCATTGAAAACTGTTGATGGCTTCTCCATTGTTATATTAAAATAATACATGTATGTGTATACCATCCATTTTTTTAATTTGGCGATAATGCTTTTATACAAATTAGGTAAGTAGTAGGTAAACATGGATTCGCGCTCATTTCACCCGGATGTAAAACTGACGTCACTTCCGGTTTGGGTGAATGGGGCGTGATCTTTGGACATGTCTAGACTTGTCTGTGTCTATCATGTACTGGGGTTTTTCTCCACAATGGCGTACGGAGAGATGTAATGGCGGTGTGTGTGTGGAATACCGAAGAGGCTGTCCGTGAAGCTGTAATGGCGGTGGACAATGGAGGTGACCGCCATTGTGGGAAAATGGCGGCTACGTTGACCGGAAAGACCCGAAGGTGACCGCCATTATCCGCCATTGTGGGAAAATGGCGGCTACGTTGACCGGAAAGACCCGAAGGTGAACGCCATTGTGGGAAAAACCCCCAGTACATCAAAAGACACGGAGATGAACGACACAAACAAGTCTGGACATGTCCAAAGGTCACGCCCCATTCACCCACACCGGAATTGACGTCATTTTTACATCCGGGTGAAATAAGGTCGGATTTAGCATTGACCTTATGGCGCAAGCGAGTATAACAAGTGCCTCGCACGGTGTATAAAACCCTACCCAACAGGTACACTATAAAGCCACCTCTCTAACCGTTCGCTTTTCATTCCCCACCATGGCAGCGAGCGGAACAGAGCTTGCGTTATTCCAACTGACGTCCGACGTCTACCTCATCGTCAATGACGATCACCTGGAGCTGGTCCAAGACGCACCGCAGAAGGTGAAGATTTTGTTATCGCTATCAGGCTGGACTCTATTGGCACGATTGTTACAGGGAAAAGACCCCGAAAGGGATTTCATGCACGTGCAAGTCGGCGTGCACATACGCACTGCTGGAGAGGATTCCCTTTTTCCCCGGTTGGAACAGAGTGGAGGTACCTATATCACACTCTGTCCACCCTTATGGATGGCACTGAAAGATGTACTCCCCGAGGTGGATGACTTACTACACTCCGAGGTGAAAGAAGGGACTGTGGCTACCCGGAGGCTTACACCTGGCTGCACCCTATTGTTGTACCCCAAACGAGTGGACCTCATCGATAGCGGACTTAGGTGTTGGTGTACGTCTGAACCCAAAGCGCACGTCTCTTTGTCACCGGAAGGATGGACTACCTTGAAACGGGTGTTGTTGGGTGACCTGCACGGTGATAGCATTCACCTGTGTGACGACGTCTACATTTTCTGCGGTCCCTTTTTCGCTCGACTCCTCTGTCTGAACGACGGTGGTTTTACCCTGGACCCGGATCTATGGACGGCTTTGGAACAAGTAGTCCCCATTGTCGATAAGGTACTATCTCTATAGGAGCCACATAACCAATCAGAATAGTACGTATCACGGACTACACCCGTAGAGCTACGTCTAGGCGCGCATGTGTGACATGGTCTATAAAACACGTCCCTCTGGATCCCACACCTTCATTTCTACGGTTGCAGAGCCATGACGGAGATCCAGCCCTATGCGACTCGCATTTTACAGCATGCCACCGTGGTTAATTCACTCACGGGTTACCGAGCAGTGGTTCGGTCCATGTTTGCAGATGGCGACGACAACGAGGGGCGACGCCAGATCCTGAACGAGTTCACAGAAGCGGTCCTCGACAGAGTGCACTCGATGGAGAGGTGTGCCATCACTCACCACTACTGGACTATGACAGCCATCCTTGATGCTCGGGCTATGGACCACGAGCGCTCACGCCGGAACCAGCGACGGCTGGTTGGCCTAGTCATGGTCTGTGCCCTATTGATCCTGGCGCTGTGGCTGTGGCGATACATATCGCATGCTGATAGCAAAATACGAACGTAGCGTGCAAGATCTATGGCGCTACGTTTCGTAACTTGTGTCTAATTCCGCTTAACCCGGGGCTAGGGGCCGTATGAACCCATGTACTTCAAGATCCTCATGGTACTCATATGAACAGTCACAATCAAAGCGTGACTGAGATACATCATTTTTTAGATGACGACTCTATAACGAATATTATGGATTAAGAATACTGATCAGCGATACGGATTGATATTTCTGGAACATCATGATGTCTTGCCGGCATCATTGAAAACTGTTGACCGCTTCTCTCTTGCAGGAAACAAGCCTATGTTTATGTATACTATGATTGTCTTTTTGAATTTGGTGCTAATACTGTTATGTGGAAAATGGAATAGGTCTTTGGATTATGGACGCGGATATTCTCTAATGGACGACGGCTGGATTATGAATGACGGACTAGACGCTTGTAATTGACAGTGGGACCTGACTATAAATACGAGGGTCAGACACAGTGTGCGTCACTCAACGATCGTCATTGGATCAAACATGTCACCAGTCCTACGAGCCATCCTTCCCCTTACACCCCGGGTGGGGTTACACGTCTATGAAGATAAAGTGACCCTCGTGGAAGACCGTGGAGATGTTTGCTGGTCGCCCGCTGAGACCGTATCGAATACGGTTACGCTACACCGTGACGGCTGGACCAAATTTAAACGGGTGTTGAGCGGCGAGCTCGACGGACACCTCATCCACATAGACAATGCCATCTACGTACACCGTGGACCCTTCGCCTGGGCCGCTACCAAGACCCTACGCGAGGCTTCACCCTAGACCCCGATCTGTGGACAGCCTTCGAGAAGTGGTGCCTATCGTGGTCCAGCTGTCCAGACGAGCGGTCATCAGACGAGTTGGAGTGGGCTCGTGCCCTGAGGGAAGCGGCGGCAGAACCCAATGAACAAATGTCTAGCCATGAACCAGACGACGATGCCATTGATTACCCGGCTAGACTTTGACCACCCGATCCTTTGATCTCACGGGGTTCTCCCTATAAATACGAGAGACAGTCAAATCTGGTACCATTCACGTACTGACATGACGGAGCATATAATACTGGCGTATCTCAGCTTGACCCCGAGGTTTTCCTGCACGTGTATGCGGATAAGGTCGATATCATGGAGGAGGTGGGAGACATCTGTGATGCGGACCCTACACAACCGTGCCCGGCCCACATTCGTCTGTCCCGAGGGCTGGACCAAATTCAAACGGGTGTTGTCTGGTGAACTGGACGGCGACCTCATCCACTTGTGTCACGATGTGTACATCCGACGCGGCCCTTTCTTTGCTCAATTGGCTCGGCTAGATGGGGGTACAGTGCATTTTACCCTTCACCCTGATCTATGGTCTGCATTGGAAGATGCCGTGGTAGATGTGGATCAAGTGCTTATCAAGCGGTCATCAGACGAGTTGGACTGGTCATTTACCATGGACACTGTGGAAGACAACGAAGAAAATCAGAAAGAAACTCCGGCCCAAGATATACCCGTTATAAATAAACGATAGAGCCAGGGTCCATCATCATTTGTCACCATGAAGCGCTGGGAGAAGGTGTTGGATAACTTATACTACAGTCCCGACAGTCCGGCGGCCTATAGTGCATTGTCGGTTCTCTATCGAGCGGCCAAACCCCAGGGGATACAACGTGCCCAAGTCCGAGATTGGTTAAGAAAACAAGACACCTATACCTTACATCGAGCTGTCCGTCGCCATTTTCTACGGAACCGGGTCATCGTGGGAGGAATAGATGCCCAGTGGCAAGCGGATTTGGTCGATATGAGCGCCTTTGCCAAACACAACGATGGGAATCGGTATATCTTGACGTGCATCGATATCCTATCCAAGTATGCGTGGGTGGTACCCATCCGGACGAAAACGGGGGCGAATCTCATAGCGGCGTTCAAAGACATCTTCAAGACCGGGCGCAAACCTTTGTATTTGCAAACCGACGAAGGCACGGAATTCCTCAACAGACCGTTCCAACAGTTTCTGAAAGCCCAGAAGGTGTTTTTCTTCCACACGTACAACGAGACCAAGGCTTCCGTGGTGGAAAGATTCAACAGGACATTCAAAGGCCGCATGTATAAATATTTCACCTATAAGAATACAAGGCGGTACATCGATGTTCTCCCGAAACTTGTGAGTGGTTACAATCGAGCCTATCATCGGAGTATAGAGAGAGCCCCCATTACCGTGACCCAACGCAATGAAGCCCAAGTCCGGCGTGTCTTGTACCCCAGGCAATCGCAGCGAACGCCGAAGGCCGTGCACAAGGTCGGGGACCCTGTACGGATCAGTAAAGTCAAAGGTCAATTTGAGAAAAGTTACTTGCCCAACTGGAGCGATGAGCACTTCCTGATTAAACGGCGCCTACCCCGACAGCAGCGAGTCTATGAACTGGAAGATCTTCAAGGGGAACCGTTGCTAGGGACGTTTTACGAGACGGAATTACAACCTGTCGTAAAAACACAGCAAGACTACTACACGGTGGAGCAGATTTTGAAAACGGAACGTCGACGTGGCAAACTGTTTCATTTCGTCAAATGGCAAGGCTGGCCCAGTTCCTTCAATTCCTGGGTCGCTGCCAACCAGGTGAAACGACTATAAAGCCAGACACCACTACCGTCATCCTTCATTCCACGTCCCACCACAGTGCTATGGACAAACAGCAGCTGCCTCTGAACACAGCGTCTCCCAAAACGCGCAAAGCGCAAGTGGGCTTTGTGGTGATAGTGCTAACCCTGCTGAGTGTGTTGTACGGAGGTGTGTTTTACGACGTAGCCTATGTCAGCACGCTACTTAACCAACTGAGAACACCAGCCATCAGTGACACCAGTCTACAGATAGCACCAGTCAACCCCGTATCGAGCCCAGTCACCACCACACCCCGTGTACAAGCCACGTCGAGCTCCACACCAAGCTTCACACCTACACCAAGTACACCAACTACGTCTGAAGACCCACCGGATTTCATCCCTCACAGTGAACAGACAACGACGACCGACGTTGTACCCACCACCATCATCACTCGCAGTGAACAGACAACGACGATCAACGTTGTACCCACCACCACCACTCCAGTTCCCTCGTACGAAATTTACAAGAGTGGGTTACCCCGACAGCGGATACACCTCGAACCATGGACCCTCGGTGGCAGCATCCCTTCACTTGCGTCATCGCAGGACCGACGGGCTCCGGCAAAACGCACTTCGTCCGGAAGCTCCTTCAACACGCCGACAGCATGATCACCCCACCCATTGCCCGAGTCGTGTGGTGTTACGGAGAATGGCAGGAAGCGTATGCAGCAATGCCCCACATCACGTTCGTGGAAGGCCTGCCCAACCTGGCCGATTTGGAACCCGACACCTTGGTGGTTCTGGATGATCTCATGGCGGAGACGGATGCGCGGGTCACCCAACTCTTTACCAAAGGCAGCCATCATCGACGGCTCAGCATCATCTACATTGTGCAGAATCTGTTCAGTAAAAACAAAGAACATCGGAACATCAGTTTAAATGCCCACTACCTGGTGGTCTTCAAAAACCCGAGAGATACCACTCAACTGCTGCACCTGGCGAGACAGATGTATCCCGGCCGCACACCGTTTGCTTTGGAAGCCTTCAAAGATGCCACAACTCCTCAGCACGGGTATATGCTCTTCGACCTCAAGCAAGCCACCCCCGAACACCTTCGACTACGGACCGGCATCTTTCCCGGAGAGGCCCACCACGTGTACATGCAAAAATAATGTAAACACATCCACAGTGGCTCCCCCAGCTGGAGTGTGTGTTTGATGATGGGGATAATAAAAAGAATGAATACCACAGCATGGTTGACTTTGTCTGTGTTCTCTGAGGTGGATAAAAAGGGCAGAGTTGTGGGTTCTGGCATTAGTTGTACATGATGTCTGCGCGAGTAGGGAAGCACACTCCCACGCTCCGTGTATTGAAGACGGCCCCACCCGAGTTGGTCGGAACCATTGTACCCGGTGCGGACCCTGACCTTGTACGCTGTCTGTGCGAGATCGGGTACAACCTGTTAAAAGGCAACGTACCACTGACTCGGGCTCAGAAGACCAAGTTGACCAAGCATAAGACAGGTCTCCGAACCCTAGTCCAGAAGCGGGACCCTCAAACACAAAAGAAAAGGGTGTTACAGAAAGGCGGCTTTCTCGGGGCCATCTTAGCACCGTTGGCCGCTTCCGTGTTGGGTCCAGTATTGGGGGGACTCTTCGGCCGACAATGAACCACACGAAAAAGATGGTCCTCGTCGAACTACGATTCCTTCAAAACCTCCAATCGGCCTACCCTGTCCCACCTACGGTGAAGACCATAAACACCCTCGATGGAGAGATGCAACAGATCTTACAGAGACCGGGGTTAAGCGACAGTGAGAAAGTACAACGGTACAATGAGACGCTTCAACGGTACATGACGTTCATGGACCAATACAAAACCCTCTCTACCCCACCACCACCACCACCACCACCACCATGTGACACACCGCCGACCTCAGCACCGCTCCAACAGCCGCCATTACCAGGGGTAGCACCCACAGCCCCACAGTGGGTGGAAGACGAAGTCCTGAAGAGTGTACCTGCATCGTTCAAGAAACAAGCTGGCCTGGTATTACAACGGATGAAACAGAATCCTAACATGACTTGGAATGATAAAGGCGAACCACTGGTACAGAATCAGGTGGTCCCAAGGGACCCACATGATGGATTTAGTGAATGACCTGATGCGTCAATGAAGGTCGCACACGGATCCTCGAGGATGGGAGGTCTTCGCTCAAGGCTTGAAAGACATGCATGTACCACAGGAATTGGTGGCGAACCCCTACCGCTGGGCCTTTATGCAACGAACCCAGCAATCGCCGAGTGGGCCACTACCTTCTTGGGAATCCGAATGGGAACCGAAGTCACCCCCCAAAACACCACCACCACAACGGGCACCTTCTTTTCAGGCCTTTAAAAAACCACCCGCGATCAGGACACCCCACATCTCCAGAGCCGTGACACGTAGCAAGTCACCGCGACGAACACGACGCCGGACACAACCGCCCAAGGCCTGGAACACCTATTAAAACCAACAGAAACAGCAGGACAGCTCAGTCGCCATGTTTTACCTCACCCTACCCAGTAACAGTTCGCTGGATGTGTTTCCTGACAACACCGTGGCCAAGTACGTCACCCAGTTACCGCAACCGTTGCATTTACCTGGACGCTGGGAATGTGGCCTCGTGGATATCCAATACCCTTACTCGTGGTACAACGTGCGAGCCAATGAAGTCTGGTACGAGGTGACCTACGAAGGAAAAGACACCCGACTCACCCTCCCCGAAGGCCAATACGATACTCCCAAGGAGTTCATGGGTGGGCTGTCAAGACTGTTGCATTATATATGTTGCTCTACGGGAGGTCACGAATACTTCAAGACCCATCAAAGCCTATCCCTTCAAGAATCACGTGGACTTCGATTACAACGCACACAACGACAAGGCACAGCTTATCGTCACTGCCAACGCGAGTGTCGTACTGAGTCCTATCCTACAGCAAATGCTGGGTTTCGATCTACAGACGTTCGCTGGTCCCACCGCCCACCAAGGCGAGATCCCGATGGATATGAAGTGACTCGACCAACACGTACCCCTATCGAGCCTACATCGAGACACTGTTGTCGTATGGCCGACAGGCTAAAAAATCTCAGCTGACAGCCGCTTTATTCTACCAGGACACACCCGAGCACATGGACACGGTGGACAATGTGGGATATAACAAACGGAAGGCTTTCACTGCGAACAGTGCCTCGGTGGATCTCATGGGTCGACTGCACGCAGACATGTTCATACAAGACCGGTACCTCTTGAACAAGTTCCCCATCAAAATCCGACTGATACGGGCGCCTCCGACCTTCGCCTTGATGGCCACTAACGTAGAGGGGCATGCAGCTGACTATAAGATTGTTATCCAAGAGGCAGTCCTGTATGTCCAAAAAGTGAAACCGAATCCAGCGGTTCAATTGGGACACATGAAAGCCTTGGAAACAAAACCAGCCCAGTACCCTATCCGACGTGTACAAACCAAAGTGTTCTCTGTGCCTGCTGGAAATATGGGCGCCAACAAAGAAAACCTGTTCCTGGGGGAACTAGCCAAGCGATTGATCCTGGCCTGTGTGGAAAATACCAGTTTCAGCGGAGCCTACCCAGAGAATCCGTTTGACTTTAAACATTTCGCATCAATTTTGTGGCCCTGCATGTGGATGGACAACAGGTCCCAGCCACGGCCTTAACACCGAACTTTGGGCGGAGGAATTTCATTCGAGCCTATCAGAGCCTGTTTACAGCCACCGGTCAAATCAACCAGGACGAAGGGAATTTGATCAGTCGGGAGGACTACGCGAACGGATACACGATGTTCTGTTTCGATCTGACCCCCACCTTAGAGAACGACCATCAGCTGGCCCTAGCCAAGCAAGGCAATTTACGATTGGAAATCCACTTTGCACGAGCCCTCGCGACCACCGTCAATGTGATCTGCTACGCCGAGTTTGACAACATCATTCAAGTGGACAAAGCGCGCAACGTCCTGTGTGACTTTTCCACCTAACATGGATACAGACCAGATAACCACCGTGCTGGAGAATGACCCAGGGACACGTATGGTCTTTCAAGGGGTGTTCGCCCGAGATGTGTTCCCATTAGACCGTGTGTATCCTGCTGCATACGTTCTCAACACGGAGCCGATGGATCGGCCGGTGAACATTGGGTGGCCGTGTACTTGACAGAGCAGCAGGGTGAATACTTTGACCCGTACGGCCTGCCACCCCTCCATCCCGATTTAACAGACTTCATGGATCAAGGCACAGCGACGTGGTGTTGGAACAGTCAAACGTTGCAAAGCCTGACCAGTGGCGTGTGCGGACAATATTGCTTGTTTTACCTGTACCATCGATGCCGGGGAAGACCCTTATCTACCATCGTACAGATGTTTGACGAGTACCCCAAGGCCGAGGACCGCGATGTACTCGTATATGACTGGGCCGCCCATCATTTCAATGTACAAGCCCGGTTCTGGGCTTAAGTTCTTTCAGTGTACAAGCCCCCTGTTCTGGGCTTAAGTTTACAAGCCCCCTGTTCTGGGCTTCAGTTCTTTCAATGTACAAGCCCCCTGTTCTGGGCTTCAGTTTTCACGTGGCTGTTCTCACGTTGTTGTTGTTACTGAATAAAAAACAAAATGAGGTCTCACCCAAAAACCCTGTCTTGTGTGTTTTCTATATGAGCATAATGCATGAAACTGGCTTCGAACACCGTATTAGCCAATCAGTGGCCCAGAATGGAGCCAAAGGTAACCCATCCATGTCCAGAAAACATTACCCGGGTGTACAAGAACCCGGATGTAGGCGCGGACGTAGGCGAAAGCATCCCAGTACCCGGATGGAGGCGCAGACGTGAGCGAAATTCTAGTACCCGTCCATTGGTTCTTTTATCGATCGCTCATTGGCTCTTTTTCTCGACCGCTGATTGGTCCAAATGGAACTGCCCATCCTTCCCCGGTTAATTTACAATCCCCTTTTTTGGGGTTCAAGCTCTGACTATCGATGCCGCAACATTGTCGCCGAACCTTGCCGAAAGGGAGACCTTGGACCGTTTGACCTGGATGCGCGCTGCGGCCCGGGCGGGCCGGGCCGGGCCGGGAAAGTTGGAGGTAGTGTTTGAGCATTCTGAAAAACCGGAAGTGACGTCAGACACTTGCGCAGACCCACCAAACCACGTGAATGTTAGTCCAGGTGGATGCTCCCTCACATAGGCTTCACATGGATACCGCACTCGACACAATAGGCCCATTAGGGGCCCACATAGACCACAAAAACGTCTATTTCCATACCCTTTGGCTACCGCGCATGCGCAGAATGACCCTATTTCTACCCCACATCCACGCCATCAGATGCTCCATGACATAGGCTTCACATGGATACCTCACACGACCCATTCGAACCGTGAATAGCCCATCTCTAACCCGAACACACCCACGCACACCCCCGAAAAATGCCTGCTTTCTATACTACGGCCAGGTTGCGCATGCGCAGACTATTGACAACGTACGAACCATTAGTGTAGTCAAGTGCTCCTGCATGAGAGCTTCACATTGATACCTCACTCGACCCCATTGGACCATTAGTGGCCCACCTAGATCCCAACACGTCCACCTCGTATGGACCTATACACCCATAGCCATGCAGTATAGGCCTATGGGCCTACCCAGGCCTCGGTGACTTTTTTCAAAAAATTCACCGTTTCGTGCCGGGACACTTCCTATCATGTTTGTCTTGACGAGACTAAGAAAACAAATCCAAACAACCATACCGCAAATGCATAGAAGTAGGTTTTCCAGTGGGACAAACATTGGACCTATACCCCCATAACCCGTATATGGGTCTATATGGGGCTATAGACAGACCTCGAACTTTTTTCAAAAATTTCACCGTTTCGTGCCGGGACACTTCCTATCGTGTTTGTCTTGACGAGACTAAGAAAACAAATCCAAACAACCATACCGCAAATGTCTAGAAGTAGGTTTCCCAGCGGGGAAAACATTGGTCCTATACCCCTAGTATGGGACTATATGGGGCTATAGACAGACCTCGAACTTTTTTCAAAAATTTCAACGATTCGCTCCGCGACACTTCCTATCATGTTTGTCTTGACGAGACTAAGAAAACAAATCCAAACAACCATACCGCAAATGTCTAGAAGTAGGTTTCCCAGTGGGGCAAACATTGGTCCTATACCCCCAGTATGGGACTATATGGGTCTCCCTGAACTTTTTCCAAAAATTTCAACGATTCGCTCCGCGACACTTCCTATCATGTTTTTGTCTTGACGAGACTAAGTAAACGAGACCCCACAACCTATACCGCAAATGTCGAGAAGTAGGTTTCTCAGGATGGTCCTATACCCCCCATACTCCATATAGGCATTTTCTCGTAATTTAGGATAAAGTCCGTGTTCCGTATTTTTTCAGGAAAACTTTTACATACACCCACCCTGGAACTAGGGGGAGATAACTCTATTGATAGGCAAGTCCCAATAAGCCCGGCGACCTATATACCCCCCATACCCCATATAGGCATTTTCCCGGATTTTTCGATAAAGTCCGTGTTCCGTTTTTTTTTCAGGAAATATTTTACATGCCCCTTCACATAGGGTTCACATTGATACCTCATACAACTCCATCGGCCCTTTAGCGGCTCCCCTAGATCCCAAAACGTCTATTTCCATACCCTTTTCCCACAATTCCCTGTCTGCGCATGCGCAGAATGGTGACAACGCCCGAGCCGCTAGTCCAGTCAGATGCCCCTTCATGAATGCTTTACATTGATACCTCATATGACCCCATTGGACCATTAGTGGCTCCCCTAGCTCCAAAACGTCTATTTTCATACCCTTTGGCCACCGCGCATGCGCAGAATGCCGATATTTCAATCCCACACCCAGCCCATCAGATGCCCCTTCACGAATGCTTCACTTTGATACCTCACTCGATCCCATCGGACCATTAGTGACCCACCTAGGTCACAAAACGTCTATTTAGGTATTCCCCGTATACATTAACATTGGAAGATAACGTATCCGCCATTTTCCCACAATGGCGGATAATGGCGGTCACCTTCGGGTCTTTCCGGTCAACGTCGCCGCCATTTTCCCACAATGGTGTCCAAAGGTCACGCCCCATTCACCCAAACCGGAAGTGACGTCATTTTTATATCCGGGTGAAATGAGCGCGAATCCATGTTTACCTACTACTTACGTAGTTGGATATGGATGCGGAAATTCTTTAATGGACGAAGGATGAATATTGAATGACGGACTGGACGCTGGCATATGTAATGAAATCGTTGTACTCACAGAGAGAGAGAGAGAATAAAGTTACAAAGCATTGTCAGCGCTCTTCCTCTTGTCATTTGAGAACCGGAACCGCGTTACCAGCGTTCAGCAACCAAAATGCGAGCACTTACGGTAACTGCATTGACGGCGTTGTCAGCTTTGTACTCTTACAGACACAGAATTTACCAAGCCGGGAGCATTCCAAATCCTGCGTCATATACCGGTACTACATTGGCAGCTTTGACAGCGTTGTACTCGTACAGGGAGATAATGATGTTACAGAGACGACCTTCTCTGCATTATTGCCCTTGTCATTAGAGCGTTCAGCATTTCAAGCGTTTTCGCATTTGAAATACTGCCACTTGTGAATACTGCATTGTCAGCGTTATCAGCGTTGCACTCTTAGAGAGATACTGAAGTTACAAAGCATGGACTGTAGTGACAGCATTTAACTCTTAGACGGAGAGAATGAAGTTACAAAGCAGATACCGCGTACTAACCATTCTTGCCCATGTCATTCGATGGATCCGCATTGTCAACCTTCTGTATTCCAAATGCGGAGATTTGAGGGTACTGCACTGACACCGTTGTCAACGTTGCACTCGTAGAGAGATACTGAATTTAAAACGTCGAGACTGCAGTGTGACAGCGTTTTCTGCATTCTGAATCTGAGGGATGCATATTGGCAGGTTTCTTCCTTCCACCAGGACATTTTCGGGTACCGGTACTGCACTCATAGAAAAATGATTAACCCTGCCTGGGGGCAAAATGCCCCCCCTACCAAATTTTCTGCGCTATCTCCGGAACGACAAAAAATGGAGAGCTGAAACTCTGTGACTTTATAGTTTATCATATTGGGGTCATTTTGAGCCGATTTGCATAACCCCCCGAGCAGAGGATCATGAGACAATTCAAAATGGCGGCCACGTGGGATCCCAGAAAAGTGATGTTTTTGTCATATTTCTTCAAAATTTCTTATTTTACGCGACGAAAAGCGGGCAAAAACTATTTTATTTCACATCACATTAATACTTACTAATTTATCATGCAGTTTTTGCGGAGAAATTGCATAAATAAAGAATTCGGAAAATCTGACTGGAAAATGGACCAAAAAATGCCGTTTTGAAGATGACGTCACCGTGACGTCATCAAAGCGGCCATCTTGGATTTTTTACATTTTCTGGTAGAGTGGTAAGTTCCAGCTCCCTAGCTCAAGGGGTAAGAAAAGTAATTAAGGAGGGGGGGGGGGCGAAATGCCCCCCTCCCTTAATTAATTTTCTTGAGGGGGGGGGGGGGGCCATTTCGCCCTCCCCCCCCAGGCCACAACAGGTCCCAATAAGCCCAGGCCAGATAGGGTTAAGTTACAAAGTGTGGTCTGTAGCGAAAGCGTTGAACCCGTAGATCAAAAGAATGAAGTTACAAAGCAGGGCCCGCTTACCAAGCATTCTTGCCTTGTGATTTGTGCGGTTATCATCGGCAGCATTCGAATGCGGACATTTGCGGGTACTGCATTGTGAGCTGTGCGTTATCGGGTGTATAGAATGATGTATACAAAGCAGGGATTGTATTGCCATCGAGATTACAAAGCAGAGAAAGCGTTGTCAGCATTCCTGCTTGTCATACATTGCGTACACTTCGCCATGCATAAGATGGCTTGCGAATCGTGTGTCTCCATTATCGCGGAGCCATATCCGGTACTTTACCGGATTCTGTTCGGCCTTCAGACGTGAGCGAAATTCTAGTACCCGTCCATTGGTTCTTTTATCGATCGCTCATTGGCTCTTTTTCTCGACCGCTGATTGGTCCAATCCCCTTTTTTGGGGTTCAAGCTCTGACTATCGATGCCGCAACATTGTCGCCGAACCTTGCCGAAAGGGAGACCTTGGACCGTTTGACCTGGATGCGCGCTGCGGCCGGGGCGGGCCGGGGCGGGCCTCGCCGGGCGGGCCGGGGCGGGCCGGGCCGGGCCGGGCCGGGCCGGGAAAGTTGGAGGTAGTGTTTGAGCATTCTGAAAAACCGGAAGTGACGTCGCTCACTTGCGCAGACCCACCAAACCACGTGAATGTTAGTCCAGGTGGATGCTCCCTCACATAGGCTTCACATGGATACCGCACTCGACACAATAGGCCCATTAGGGGCCCACATAGACCACAAAAACGTCTATTTCCATACCCTTTGGCTACCGCGCATGCGCAAAATGACCCTATTTGTACCCCGCATCCACGCCATCAGATGCTCCATTACATAGGCTTCACATTGATACCTCACACGACCCATTCGAACCGTGAATAGCACATCTCTAACCCAAACACACCCACACACAACCCCCAAAATGGCTGCTTTCTATACTACGGCCAGGCTGCGCATGCGCAGAATGCCCCTATTTCTACCCCACATCCACGCCATCAGATGCTCCCTCACATAGGCTTCACATTGATACCTCACACGATCCATTCGAACCGTGAATAGCCCATCTCTAACCCAAACACACCCACACACACCCCCAAAAATGCCTGCTTTCTACACTACGGCCAGGCTGCGCATGCGCAGAATATTGACAACGTACGAACCATTAGTGTAGTCAAGTGCTCCTGCATGAGAGCTTCACATTGATACCTCACTCGACCCCATCGGGCCATTAGTGGCCCACCTAGATCCCAACACGTCCACCCCGTATGGACCTATACACCCATAGCCATGCAGTATAGGCCTATGGGCCTACCCAGGCCTCGGTGACTTTTTTCAAAAAGTTCACCGTTTCGTGCCGGGACACTTCCTATCATGTTTGTCTTGACGAGACTAAGAAAACAAATCCAAACAACCATACCGCAAATGCATAGAAGTAGGTTTCCCAGTGGGACAAACATTGGACCTATACCCCCATAACCCGTATATGGGTCTATATGGGGCTATAGACAGACCTCGAACTTTTTAAAAAAAATTCACCGCTTCGTGCCGGGACACTTCCTATCATGTTTGTCGTGACGAGACTAAGAAAACAAATCCAAACAACCATACCGCAAATGTCTAGAAGTAGGTTTCCCAGTGGGGCAAACATTGGTCCTATACCCCTAGTATGGGACTATATGGGGCTATAGACAGACCTCGAACTTTTTTCAAAAATTTCAACGATTCGCTCCGCGACACTTCCTATCATGTTTGTCTTGACGAGACTAAGAAAACGAGACCCCACAACCTATACCGCAAATGTCGAAAAGTAGGTTTCCCAG
>JAVTVY010043678.1:0-19892 GCA_036873755.1 Hanleya hanleyi | reverse complement strand
AACGAGCTCCTGTGGCCGTGTGTGTGTTTTTAGCTCATATAAATGAAAAAAATAAAATATAAACTTTGTGGCATTTCTTGGCTACATCAGCCTGTTGGTGAAGCCCTATGCTTCTGCGCCACAACTATTAAGTTCGTGTGTACTTATATCTTTCACTATGCTTCATGACAAATTTCAATCAATTACCTACTTCTACTATTCTTTTCCCGCTCCCAACGGAGCCTTGCACACATTACACCTGTTACAGCAGTATGCTGTCATCTGTATATTTTATTTTGTTATTTTTACTGTTTTTCTTATGAATTATCAGTATTTTTTATTGTCTATTTTTTGTACATACTGGGCATTCGCCATTCCCCTCCCCAGGTTTTATAAAAACAGGCTACCGGAAATTCTCTACTAAACTTGATAAGTATCATGTCCACTCATGACGTAGGTAATGAGGGTGTTCCATTCCCGGAGCCATTAACAGCATTACCATTTTTTTCTGCAGATCTTCCTGAACCTGATAGTCTGCCGGCTAGCACAAATACCGGTGTTGATCTCTCATTCCTTAACAATAAATGTTTTAATCCGATTGCACTGAATGATATTGATCACAGCAAAACTCAAACGGACGACAATGAATATGAAATTTCACACTGGAGGAATATTGATATCCATCAATCCAATTACTTCACAGAGACATCATTTCTAGAAGAACCTTACGTTCAAACCCCACCTGACAATGAATCGCTGTCGTTTTTACATATGAATGCTAGGAGTCTTAAAAAACACTTCTCGGAAATTACATGATTTATCTATAATTTGAAGCACAGTTTCTCTGTTCTAGGTTTTTCTGAGAGCTGGTTAGATCCCTCGACTGAAAAGTTATTTGAGATTCCTGGATACACATCATTTCCATCATCGAGAAGTAAGAGAAAGAGTGGGGGTCTTGTCTTATATGTTAAGGATTCTATTAAATCATGTAAAATACGTAATGACATATCACTTCTTGACAATGATGGCGAATTTGAAACATTATTCCTAGAACTGATCTTCAACGATGTCAAATATCTAGTGGGTATATTCTACCGACCCCCGGGTAAAAATGTAAATGCGTTCAACAATCATCTATCTTCTTTGCTTAAAACACCGGACATAGAACGGAATAAATGTATTCTTATGGGCGATTTCAATATCGACTTATTCAAAACTGATATCCATAGACCATCGAAAGATTTTCTTGAAATTATGAAATCACAGTATTTTTTCCCACAGATTACTAAACCTACCAGAGTCAAATCGCATACAGCAACGCTCATAGATAACATTTTTATAAATTTTCATGAAGACAATCTTCTATCAGGAATATTTTTAACAGACATAACTGATCATTTCCCGATTTTTCATTTACTACAGTCCACGCAGGAATATAATCCCCCGCGTTCTAACATAACATATCGACGAGTTAGCCCAGAAAAAAAGCAAGAATTTGCTCTGAGAATGAAAGATATAAATTGGGATACTGTAGTTCGTGAAGAAGATGACTGTAGTGTTGCGTTAGACAATTTTCTGGGCGAATTTAACTCAATGTATAATGATTGCTTTCCAGTGAATACAATCCAGGCATCTTCTAAGCGTATTATTAAACCATGGATAACCCATGGAATACTTACTTCTATCCATGAAAAAAATCGCTTATACCGACGGTATCTTTGCAGTCGGGATGACAATGCACATACAGATTATAGAGTTTACAGGAACAAATTAAATCATACTATTCGGCTTTCAAAAAAGAACTACTTTGAAAACAAATTCAACCAGTGCAATCAGGATATTAAAGGAACTTGGAAAATATTAAACCAGTTGATGAATCGGAAGAAAAACGCGTCTCTACCTAATACCTTTTTAATTAATGGTAAAGAGGAAACCGACAGTCCTACCATCGCTAATAAGTTTAACGAATATTTTAGCTCACTAGCGTCTAATTTAGACTCGAAAATTCCTACGGTTCCAAAAACGTTTGGCGAATTCCTTGGCACTGCACCTGCTGAAAGTTTTGAATTTTCTCCAACAACTCCAAATGATGTTCATAATATTATTGTGTGCTTGAAATCGGCTGCACCGGGGTTGGATGGTATTACTATGTCCATTGTAAAACTTGTAGCTTCTTCTGTTTCTGTTCCTCTTGCTCATATCATAAACCTGTCCTTCAGGCTTGGAATAGTACCTGATTTTCTGAAACATGCAAAGGTTACACCAGTCTTCAAATGTGGCGAGCCCATGTTATTTGAGAATTATAGGCCAATATCAGTCCTACCGTGCTTTAGCAAGATCCTAGAAAAAATTGCAGTAAACATGATGACAACTTTTCTGGAAAACAATGACATCATCTCGGAGAACCAATTCGGATTTAGGTCAAATCATTCCACTTCGCAGGCTGCGATATCTCTCTACGATAACTTGGTGGCTTCAAAAGAATAAAAAAATTACAGCATAGTTATGTTTCTGGACCTATCCAAGGCGTTTGATACAGTCAATCATGATATCTTAATCTCCAAATTATACCACTACGGTTTTCGCGGGTCACCCAATAACTGGTTCAGAAGCTACCTGTCTGGTAGGACACATGTCTGTTTCGCATAATAATATAATCTCTTCTTCTACCGATATCACATGTGGTGTACCACAAGGATCTATTCTTGGACCGCTTTTATTTTTGTTATATATAAATGATATTAATAACGTAACAGATTATCTCAAACTGATCATTTTTGCTGATGACACGAATGTAGTTTGTTCTTCTAAAGAGTTGTCTGATGCTGCTCGGATTATGACCGACGAACTTCAAAAACTTCATACGTGGTTTTGTGCAAATCGCTTATCTTTAAATGTCAAAAAAACTAAATATATGATAGTTAGCCCAAGTAAAATACAACGTTTGAGAAACGTCCCAAAACTAGAAATAGCCGGCCAAGAAATTGAAGAGGTTAGTAACTTTAAATTCCTGGGCATAATCTTGAATAATAAACTAAGTTGGACAACCCATATAGATTATATCTGCAAAAAAATCTCAAGAAATACAGGAGTTATTAATCATATAAAAAACTCTGTTAACAACAAAACACTTTATATTCTGTATTATTCTATGATATATCCCTATCTGTCTTATTGTAGCATTCTTTGGGGCAATACTTACCTTACTCATCTTAACCCGTTAATTGTACTACAGAAACGCGTAATAAGAATTCTCACTTCATCCAATAAACGTGACCATACGCAACCTCTCTTTTCGAAATTAAAAATCCTGCCTCTAACAAAACTTAACCTATATGTTTCCCTAAGTTTTGTACATACCTTTATGTATCACCCTGAAATTATACCGAAACGCCTTAAAAATTATTTTACAAGACTTTATGCAGTACATCGATATCAAACAAGGAACCAGCAAATTAACCTTTACAGACCCTTCTACAAGTCAAATTTTTCTTTCTATACCTTGAGAGTAGCAGGACCACGAGAATGGAACAAACTTCCCCCTCCGCTCAGATCTATATTCTCATCCTCGCTATTTAAATCTAAGCTCAAGTCTTATCTCATGAAAATGTAGCCTGTTTTTCTCCTTATAGTATCACGTCCTATGTGCATTAACTTGCCCTGTTCTTTTTTCTATAATTGTATGTGTTAAAAACTTTCACCTACCGTATCTGTACCATCGTTTGTTTGTATATTTCTCGGGATAGAACAAGCCCCCAGGGGTTTTATTCCCGCCATTGTTTTCTGAAATTATGTCTTTGTATTGTTTGTATATAATTATTGGTGAATATCTATCTATCTATCTATCTATCTATCATTTTCAAAAACGGCATATTTGGTCGATTTTTTTTTTGGTCAGATTTGTCGATTGTCGGAAAGGGTGACGTCGTGGGTAACGTCGCGTTTAAAAATGGCGACGTCGCGTCGCATTCTATCTCTTAACATTTTTAGAACCCGACGGGAAGGGCGATGGGAAGGGCGATGTTGTGTGTGACGTCGCCCTTCACGTCGCCTGCGATGCGCGACGCAAAACTGACCGAAATGGAACACCATAACCTTCAGCTTATCTCAACCTCCTACTATACGGTTGAGATGAGCTGTTCTGTTGATCAGGTTTACCCAGTGTTCCCTTTACTTTTAGCTCCATTGTTTTCCTTTCCTGGTCTTACATTCTGCATTTGATAATTTGATAATATACACACACGTCACAGATATCAGTCTTGTGTTGAGTATATCTTGACTTGGTGGCCGTTATGTTCAGCATGTCCGGTGACGAGCTGATTTATCACAGGTGCCGTCCTTTATATTGGTTGATTTTCCCTGAAGAAACCAGGCGTCAACCTTTGTCACCGGTTCATGTAGCCAGAGGTAATGAGGCGAGTTGCATTACCTCGATTACCATTTCTCCCTCGCATTAACTTTGCGACCTATCACGATCCCTGCCTTGTCCCATCACGATCTTTGCCTTGGCTCATCGCGATCTCTGCCTTGACACATCACGATCTCTGCCTTAACCCATCACGATCTCTGCCTTGACCCATCACGATCTCTGCCTTGTCCCATCACGATCTCTGCCTTGTCTCATCCCGATCTCTGCCTTGATCCATCACGATCTCTGCCTTGACCTATCACGATCTCTGCCTTGTCCCATCACGATCTCTGCCTTGTCCCATCACGATATCTGCCTTGACCCATCACGATCTCTGACTTGTCGACTTGGGGAACGGCGTTATTACTCTTTCCATTTATTACTTTTGTCGCTCAGGTCATCGCTTAGTAAGCGTACTTGTAATGTCGCCCGCGCCGGCCGAACTGTTTTGTACTAAATAACCGGGGTGATACATCTGAACCTTGACGGATGCCCCTTGAAACAAACACGGTTGGATGATGTGCGTATTAACTGTGATGCTGAACTTATGGCATCAGGGATATTTACCCAGTACAATTTTTGTCCCCCGCCACCCGTCCGCCCGTCCGTCGAGGCGTCCGTCCGTCCGTTCGTCCGTCCGTCCCGGCCATGTTGTGAACGCGATATCTCGAGAACAATTCAACTTATCGACTTCAAACTTGGGGGGTGACTTGACATCAGTGAGAAGATGGCTGGGATTGTTTTTCACAAACTGCGTTATCCAAGATGGCCGCCGTCGGCCATCTTAGATTCCAACCATCCCAAAAATGTTGTGAACGCGATTCCGACCATCCCAAAAATGTTGTGAACGCGATATCTCGAGAACAGTTCAACCGATTGACTTCAAACTTGGGGGGTGACTTGACATCAGTGAGAAGATGGCTGGGATTGTTTTTCACCAAACTGCGTTATCCAATATGGCCGCCGTCGGCCATCTTAGATTCCAACCATCCCAAAAATGTTGTGAACGCGATATCTCGAGAACAGTTCAGCCGATTGACTTCAAACTTGGGGGGTGACTTGACATCAGTGAGAAGATGGCTGGGATTGTTTTTCACCAAACTGTGTTAACCAAGATGGCCGCCGTCAGCCATCTTAGATTCCATCCATCTCCAAAATGTTATGAACACGATATCTCGAGAACAATTCAACCGATCGACTTCAAATCTGAGGAGTGACTTCACATCAATAAGAAGATGACTGGAATTGTTTTTCACCAAACTGCGTTAACCAAGATGGCCGCCGTCGACTATATTGTTAACGAGATATCTCAAGAACAATTCAACCGATCTACTTCAAACTTGGGATGGCTTCACAATGGTGTGACATTTTCCGTCCGTCCCTCATAACGTCCTTCCGTCCCTCATACCGGCCCTTCAGGAGGTAAAAGCATTTTGGGAAAGGTATTGCGCCACTATTTCTAAGAACTCTGGCGTTGAATGTATGTGGATATTGAAAAACTCAAAATGTCTTACGGAAGAACTTGATGCTAAAGGTCACATACCGTACAGACATGTATCCACATGGGATTTCTCGACTCTCTATACTACAATCCTCATCAGGACCTTATTGACCGTCTAAGTTCATTAATAGTATCTGTGTTCAAGAAAACTGATCGTAGATATATTAATGTCGGAAGCCATAAAGCATTCTTTAGCTCTACTACATACAAGAGATATCATTCATGGATGTTTCTTTGTTTATAGAGTTGCTTGAATTTCTCATTAAAAATATCTATGTGAAATTTGGCAACACAATATATCAGCAGCATATAGGTATTCCAATGGGTACTAATTGTGCACCCCTGTTGGCTGACCTGTATCTTTTCTCTTATGAATATGACTATATGCAGGCGCTTTCATCAACCGATCCATTCAAAGCCCGTTCCTTCTCATTCACCAAACGCTATATAGACGATCTTCTCGCTGTGGATAATCGCTGTATAAATGACGCAGTGAAGGATATATATCCACCTTCACTGGATTTGAAGGAAACTGAGTATACAGGCACATCTTATTTAGATCTCTATCTCTATAAAAATGAAGCGGGCATTCTCTCTCGTCGACTTTATGACAAAAGAGATGATTACAATTTCGACATCGTAAACTATCCCTTTCTGGATAGTAATATTCCAGTGGGACCTGCATATGGCGTATACATATCTCGCTTAGTAGCATTTGCTAGATCCTGTGTTAGATGTGATGATTTTAATCAACGTCACAAAACGTTGTTGCAGAAACCTATAAAACAGGGCTATTCCACCAAGCGCCTCCACTCAAAGTTTCTCAAATTTGGCGATACATATCGCATGCTGATAGCAAAATACGAACGTAGCGTGCAAGATCTATGGCGCTACGTTTCGTAACTTGTGGCTAATTCTGCTTAACCCGGGGCTAGGGGCGTATGAACCCATGTACTTCCAAGATCCTCATGGTACTCATATGAACAGTCACAATCAAAGCGTGACTGAGATACATCATTCTTTAGATGACGACCTTACAACGAATATTATGGATTAAGAATACTGATCAGCGATACGGATTTGATATTTTTGGAACATCATGATGTCTGCCGGCATCATTGAAAACTGTTGACCGCTTCTCTCTTGCAGGAAACAAGCCTATGTTTATGTATACTATGATTGTTTTGTTTTTTTAATTTGGTGCTAATACTGTTATATGGAATATGGAATAGGTCTTTGGATTATGGACGCGGATATTCTCTAATGGACGACGGCTGGATTATGAATGACGGACTAGACGCTTGTAATTCCATCCCAACCATCTTGTGAACGCGATATCTCAAGAACAATTCAGCCGATTAACTTGGATGGCTGGGATCTCAGAAGAAAGTCACTCATTTTTCGGCACAACTATTCCACCGGATGATCTTTCTCGATAACCCTGTCCCCTTTCTTCCATAGACAATTTGCAACATTGTCCTTCAGAATTATATCTCCTTCACATCAACAACACCACACTCCTAGCAACAATTTACCATCACACAAAATATATATGGTGATTATATCCCATGTGTGGGAGAAGTCCATTTCCAGACAAGCTTTTTGGAGGGGGACCTGCTAGCTATACTCAGCTTGTATTATTAAAGCTTCGCTTCAGACCCGGTCGTATCAGCTCTTAAAATACATAACGGGTAATGCAGTGTTACTATTAGAGCTTTGTGCCAGTCCTGGTCATAGATGTAGCAGCTATCAACATTCATGACATGACAGTCATTGTCACTAAGCGCGTTCTGTGATCGCTAAATCAGTCACTCTCTCCATTAACGTACTATCTGTATTTCCCAGTGTGATTTGTCTATAAGCATTCACTTGATAATTGTCTGAGTTTTTATTTCTTCCGGTTTTTGAATGATTTACCTTGGGGTCCAACTTGAATTAAGTTGGTACGGGTAGTTTTCCAATAGTCCAAGCTGCTTACAGAATGGGTTAGATGGCTGCTTTCAATTTATGCCCCTCTCCTTCTTGAGCATAGAGTTCATTATTTTCGGTCTTGAAAATGGGCTCACGTCAGGGGGCAGATCTCTCAAGCATGCCAGTACCTTAGCATCAGTGATATACCTCCATTCACTCTTATATTGTCCTCTAACCTGGTGTTCTCTTCTTTCTATAATATTTCATTTGACTTGTTAATTACATGATTAAACCATGGAGGTAAAAGCACGGGTGTTTTTACCTCCATGATTAAATCAATCATTGTCCCAGGCTATATTTGAATAGAGGTCGTGGATGTGGCTAACTCATCAGGGTCGTGGAATGCATTCTAATTTACAAGGTTATAGCGAACTACCTCTCTAAAATGAAGGTAAAAAATGTCGTTTTAATTTGCATTAATTCCTTTGATTTATTCGTAATAACATTCAAAACTCACCAAGGGACTTGACTCATATATTGTTACATGACGCAACAGTGATATGACAATGAAAGTTTACAGAATTAATTTGTTTAAAAGAACAAAACATGTGTGTCTATTGTTATGCAAATTAGACAGACGAAAACTTGTGTTTTTGATACGATCCGATGCCGATATACATGCGCGTGGACGCCTAGGGCGGGGGTACCCCTGGGACGGATGTCTTTTAATTATATATATTCCTGACTGGCCAGAACGATCTTTCTAACCTCCAATTTATATTGGTAGGTTTCTCTAGTCTGATTACCATGGAAACATAGAAGTTGCTCATCACTCCATATTTTCCTTTCAAGATCTATTTTGTTGGGAGATCAACCCTTTGGAAAATTGCCCAAGGAATGAAGTCGGTGAGTTTAAAAACCCGCCCTGGCGACTAGTCAAATAACGGTAAAATGTTATTAAAGTTTCAAAACCGACATCGATACTGTATAGATTAATTATGTGCTACCCTCTATGCCACTATTTGTTCGCCACGGTGCTAAAGGGTTTATTGTTTGAGTTTGAGGGAGTTTAGCCGTATCCAACTGAGACTTTGTGTTGGACCATTGTGTATACCGGTACCAGATAACGGATGGCAGCATATGGAAGTCCATATGGAAGTTGTTTGACCAGTTCGAAAAGAATCAGTCAGAACCGAATTGTATAAACCGCGAGGATATGTGTGTCATCTGTTTAAGCAGTTGGAACAACCTCATTTCAAACTCGAATGCTTTCGATTCTGGTTCAAGCTATAAGTCTGGCACACCAGTTTTTTTCCTGATACTTTTACGGAACTCCATTTGGAGAATAACGGAGTATATGTTAAACCAGGATGATCATGCCCACTTTATGTTTCACCGATTGATCGCATGTTTGGAGGAATAACCTGAAATATTCGCGGCTCCAGTGAATTATTCCCGAGATTAAGGATTTCAATGACTCTAACGATGTTACTTTTTCTTTGGCAGTGCCTATCTATGTTGGGGGTTGGTAAGTAATAATTTTTAAATCATATTTAATACAAGTCCACTGTACTGGTCCCTACAACGGACGGAGGATATTATTGTCACCTTCTTTTCTTTTAGATATCGCGGATTCCTTTACACTGCAATGCAAATTCTTCGAAGATTGTCGAGAAAATGTATACCCGCCCACGTTGACCTTTTTGAAATGAATATTATTGATGTCATTTAGCTGATGTGACCGATTGGTTTAGAGCGCTTTCATTTACAGCTGGCGATTTAGTGCCAATCTTTCAGGGCGCAAGATTGAGTCTTGCACGGAACTGGCCCATCCAACGCAATGTATGCATGGTTTAAATAGTATTTTATTCAACTTGAGATAGGCTGAACAAATGTGACCAAATCCACGATCAAGTTAATGAGAAGATTTAGGTTTTCAATGGGAGAAGTTCGGGGTCTCACCTTGCTACGAGTATGATGAAGAATCGGACGACGAAAACCTGTTTGACACTGAAACAACAGTAGAAGGACAGATAAAACACAGTTGTAGTTTGAACTCATGCAGAAACGTTTGGTTTTATGAGTATGTTTGCCTTACTAAGAAAGTGTATTTCTAAATATAATGGATATGCATATTTTATTATTAAAATACAAATTAGTGGTCGCCTTGAAGCTGAATGTTCTAAAAAATCCGTCATGACAAATTATCCGACAAGATTTGAAATCTAGATTTTTAGAATTTACGAAAAAATGATTATTATGATAATAAAAGAACACTTATGAATTGACGAATAGATTCAAATTATGATACAATTGATGATCTATATAACAAAACTTAGAAAAGTGTCAAAACTTGTGAATTAACGACACTGGCAAATATGTGAGTTTGAAAGCCACATGGGTGAATTCATGTCTGGCAGAGGGATTAAACAACAACAGGGTTGTTCAGTGTCAAAAAGAAGTTGACAGTAAGTAGTTAATTACATGAAGTATCTACTTCCTACTGTCAGAGATATACCGGTTTTTAACAATAACACTGATAAAACTGTATCGATCAGGTATATCGTAAAACTATGAAACAAGCGATCTCCAAATAAAGTTGTATTGATTGATATAAAGCATATAGGCAAACATGTGTCACTACAATGTTGTCGAATTAGCTTTGTCATTCTGACTGTCGCTTAATTTGTTGGCCATATTTCAGACAGAATTTCAATTTTTTGGCCATGACAGTTTGATGAGCCGAAACATTCAAAGAGATATTTTGTTTATGCCAATGAAGGGATGGGCTGACAGATATACACTGATTAAGAAAGGGTATATACGGAGATGCCGACTCCGGGGAAGTCACAAAGTTAGCTCGCATACGGCAGTACATTGATTACCAAGACTCCTATAGGCTGATAGCATATGAACCATAACATCATCGATTTGGATATCAATGTATTTTATACCAATTGTGTGTGATAATAATGAAGCCGAGTTGTTTTGCGATCCAAAACTTGTCAAACAATATTTTTCAAAGATGTATACATACTAAGACATGAGCATCGAAATAGATCTGACAACGATCCATGATTGACCAAAATCTTCTTTCTGGCCTTTTTTGCTAGTTTAAGACATTTATAGCGAAAACATGTTTTTGGTACAAACAATATGACAGATCAAACCGAAATTATATTTTCAAACTATGTATTATCTTATGCCGGTGCTAGGGGCCGTGTGGTCATGTCATTCAAGTTGCCACATGAACAGGTACAATAAAAACGTACCTGAGATACAACACATATCACGAATCGTTAGATTCCTGGTATGTGCTTTAGAATAGGTTAACCGGAAGACTATGTGACTCTGTCAGTATGTCGGCACCTCTCCCCACTTCCCTTATATGTGTTGTAATTAAGAAGTTTGATTATGTGAAGAACCCCCAAAAATTTATTTGGTTTGTGGTGTCAGATATTTTTGCTACAATCGAAAATCTTCCCTACAAAGTCCGAAAACACATTTTGATCAATCATGCATTCACTTTTGTACAGCTGAAGATCATAGTTGCTTCGAGTCTGATATTTCAGTATGTATACTGCCAGAAAAAATATCATTTGGCATTTTTGAATCGAAAAACAGTCCGCTTCATAACCGTCACAATAGCGGGTGTCGTCTGTTTGCGTAACTTTAGACATGTACTTGGACCGCTTCAGTGTGTATTACGAGTATGGAACTTGATCAGAAATACCTGTGACGCCTTCTTGTATACAAAAACTGACAATTTAAATCGATGCACACAATCAAAATAATGGTTATAACCAACAAAAAGGCGACGACAGTATCACCAATAAATTGTGATGAGTTTTATTTCATCATCACCATTATATGGAGATGGCCATCGCCATTTATTGGCGATGTGACCTCATCGCCATTTATTGGCGATGACCAGCACCCATCGCCAAAAAAAAATGGTGATGACCTGCAGTCTACACTCATTGCTCGTCGCCATTTATTGGTGATGACCAGGAACCGCCACCAAGAAATGGCGATGAAATGACTTCGTCCCCAATTGTCCTCGCCAATAAATGGCGACGACAGGGCCTCGTCACCGATAATTGGTGGTGGTCCATCACCACTTTTCTGACTGTGTACGAAAGAATAACGCCCATCGCTTTGAGGGGAAAAGGCTTTCATCTCAGCGCGGTTGTTGTCAGCTGTCACGCAAACAGGCCCAGTAAACCTCTTGCGAGATTTGATTTGACTGGGTTATCGCAGATGCAGAATATATATTCGACCAATCCTCGTTCCTCATACTATTCCAACCATCAGCCGTCACATTTTATACGTAATCAATGGACATAACTCGCGGGTTTTCTCCCAATTTTTCTCACAAGCTAAGCCAAAGAATATTCTGAATTTCCAATTGAAAATTTGAATTGACCAATCAACTGTTTTAAAGCTGGAAGTCAAGTCATCTCGTGATGCACATTTTATTTGAGAAACATGTTTCTAAACATTGTGAGTGACAACCAGAAGCAACAGATTTTGTTGTATGGCCTGGCAGTGTAAAATATGTTAATGCCAACCGACGGTATACGTCCCACATGTTCTGATATAAGTGATGTTGACGATATTTGTCCACGACATGACCTGCCATGGCTAGATTGATAGATAGATGGATACTTATTTACGTCGGTTTACATAACAAGGCAACACCATCCCACGCTGGAGCTATTATCACCGACACAAAAGCCGTGTTCTTGGCACGCGCTTGTTTATTATATGTGTGGTATTGTATTGCCATTTGTTCAGTTTAATAATATAAAGGTATTCACCCGAGTTACCCGGTGTATCTGATAGAGCAACAATATATGTTATATATTATTAACCACGTTACCGGAGAGCGAAGACATTAGCACTCGTTATTCCACAGGGACAAAACTGACTGATACAGATTATGTTCACATACGCTTAAACAAAAACAAAGGTGATGGAATATTCCATCACTGTAGCATCAGCGGAATATTTCTAAACATGGCGAGGAGAATTCCATACCATGCTAAGGAATAGTCCATATCATACTATGAAATGAATTGCAGGAATAGTCCATATCATACTATGAAATGAATTGAAGAAATAGTCCATATCATACTACGAAATGAATTGAGGGAATAGTCCATATCATACTATGAAATTAATTGAAGGAATAATCCATGTCATACTATGAAATGAATTGAAGGAATAGTCCATGTCATACTATGAAATGGATTGAAGGAATAGTCCATATCATACTATGAAATTAATTGAAGGAATAGTCCATATCATACTATGAAATTAATTGAAGGAATAGTCCAAGTCATACTACGAAATTAATTGAAGGAATAGTCCATGTCATACTATGAAATTAATTGAAGGAATAGTCTGTATCATACTGTGAAATGAGCTGAAGGAATAGTCCATATCATACTATGAAATGAATTGAAGGAATTGTCCATATCATACTATGAAATTAATTGAAAGAATAGTCCATGTCATACTATGCAACTATTTGAGGGAATAGTCCATGTCATACTATGAAATGAATTGAAGGAATAGTCCATATCATACAATGAAATTAATTGACGGAATAGTCCATATCATACTATGAAATTGAAATGAATTGAAGGAATAGTCCATGTCAAACTATGAAATGAATTGAGGGAATAGTCCATATCATACTATGAAATGAATTGAAGGAATAGTCCATATCATACTATGAAATGAATTGAAGGAATAGTCCATATCATACTATGAAATTAACTGAAGGAATAGTCCATGTCATACTATGAAATTAATTGAAGGAATAGTCCATGTCATACTATGAAGTTAATTGGAGGAATAGTCCGTCATACTATGAAATGAGTTGAAGGAATAGTCCATATCATACTATGAAATGAATTGAAGGAATAGTCCATATCATACTATGAAATGAATTGAAGGAATAGTTCATATCATACTATGAAATGAATTGAAGGAATAGTCCATATCATACTATGAAATGAATTGAAGGAATAGTCCATATCATACTATGAAATGAATTGAAGGAATAATCCATGTCATACTATGAAATGAATTGAAGGAATAGTCCATATCATACTATGAAATTAATTGAAGGAATAGTCCATATCATACTATGAAATTAATTGAAGGAATAGTCCAAGTCATACTACGAAATGAATTGAAGGAATAGTCCATGTCCTACTATGAAATTAATTGAAGGAATAGTCTGTATCATACTGTGAAATGAGCTGAAGGAATAGTCCATATCATACTATGAAATGAATTGAAGGAATTGTCCATATCATACTATGAAATTAATTGAAAGAATAGTCCATGTCATACTATGCAACTATTTGAGGGAATAGTCCATGTCATACTATGAAATGAATTGAAGGAATAGTCCATATCATACAATGAAATTAATTGACGGAATAGTCCATATCATACTATGAAATGAATTGAAGGAATAGTCCATGTCAAACTATGAAATGAATTGAGGGAATAGTCCATATCATACTATGAAATGAATTGAAGGAATAGTCCATATCATACTATGAAATGAATTGAAGGAATAGTCCATATCATACTATGAAATTAACTGAAGGAATAGTCCATGTCATACTATGAAATTAATTGAAGGAATAGTCCATGTCATACTATGAAGTTAATTGGAGGAATAGTCCGTCATACTATGAAATGAGTTGAAGGAATAGTCCATATCATACTATGAAATGAATTGAAGGAATAGTCCATATCATACTATGAAATGAATTGAAGGAATAGTTCATATCATACTATGAAATGAATTGAAGGAATAGTCCATATCATACTATGAAATGAATTGAAGGAATAGTCCATATCATACTATGAAATGAATTGAAGGAATAGTCCATATCATACTATGAAATGAATTGAAGGAATTGTCCATATCATATTATGAAATTAATTGAAGGAATAGTCCATATCATACTATGAAATGAATTCAAGGAATTGTCCATATCATACTATGAAATTAATTGAAGAAATAGTCCATGTCATACTATGAGGTTAATTGGAGGAATAGTCCGTCATAGTATGAAATGAGTTGAAGGAATAGTCCATATCATACTATGAAATGAATTGAAGGAATAGTCCATATCATACTATTAAATGAATTGAAGGAATAGTCCATATCATCTATGAAATGAATTGAAGGAATTGTCCATATCATAATATGAAATGAATTGAAGGAATTGTCCATATCATACTATGAAATGAATTGAAGGAACAGTCCATATCATACTATGAAATGAATTGAAGGAATAGTCCATATCATACTATGAAATGAATTGAAGGAATAGTCCATATCATACTATGGAATGAATTGAAGGAATAGTCCATATCATACTATGAAATTAATTGAAGGAATAGTCCATGTCATACTATGAAATGAATTGAAGGAATAGTCCATATCATACTATGAAATTAATTGAATGAATAGTCCATATCATACTATGGAATGAATTGAAGGAATAATCAATATCATACTATGATATGAATTGAAGGAATAGTCCATATCATACTATGAAATGAATTGAAGGAATAGTCCATATCATACTATGAAATGAAATGAAGGAATAGTCCATATCAGACTATGGAATGAATTGGAGGAATAGTCCATATCATACTATGAAATGAATTGAAGGAATAGTCCATATCATACTATGGAATATATTGAAGGAATAGTCCATATCATACTATGAAATTAATTGAAGGGATAGTCCATGTCATACTATGAAGTTAATTGGAGGAATAGTCCGTCATACTATGAAATGAGTTGAAGGAATAGTCCATATCATACTATGAAATGAATTGAAGGAATAGTCCATATCATACTATGAAATGAATTGAAGGAATAGTTCATATCATACTATGAAATGAATTGAAGGAATAGTTCATATCATACTATGAAATGAATTGAAGGAATAGTCCATTTCATACTATGAAATGAATTGAAGGAATAGTCCATATCATACTATGAAATGAATTGAAGGAATAGTCCATATCATACTATGAAATGAATTGAAGGAATTGTCCATATCATACTATGAAATTAATTGAAGGAAATAGTCCATATCATACTATGAAATGAATTGAAGGAATTGTCCATATCATACTATGATATGAATTGAAGGAATAGTCCATATCATACTATAGAATGAATTGAAGGAATAGTCCATATCATAATATGAAATGAATTGAAGGAATAGTCCATATCATACTATGGAATGAATTGAAGGAATAGTCCATATCATACTATGTAATGAATTGAAGGGATAGTCCATATTATACTATGGAATGAATTGAAGGAATAGCCCATATCATACTACGGCGTATTCAATGAACACCGGCGTGGTCGTATAACCTTGTTTGAGTGTACTCCGGGAGTCCAATTGTATTAACCCTACCTAGATAGTTTTCTCCCTTATTTCCGGAGCAACAAAAATGCTGACCCTCCCCGTCTTTTTACTTCATCATATTGGGGGTCAATACTCCCCGAGTAGCGGATCATGGGTAAATTCAAGATGGCGGCCATATGTTGCATCAGAAAAGTGATGTTTTCGTCATTTTTCTTCAACATTCCTGCTTTTTTAGAGAAAAATTGGGCAAAATCTATTTTATTTCACATCAGATTAGTATTTACTAATTTATCATGCAGCTTTTTCCACAAAAAACACATAATAAAAAAAGATGACGTCACTGTCAAAGCCACAATCTTGGATATTGTTGTATATTTTCTGGTTGAATTCGACCCAAGGGTATGTTGTGTTAAGTTTCAGCACCCTAGCTCAAGGGATAGAAAAAATATTGGAGGGGTCGAAATGCCCAGGTCCCAGAAAGCCCACACCAGATGGGGTTAAGTTGTATAGTGTACTATCGGGTGTGACGCCACTGGGTACTGGGGTGTTCTATTGTACCTTGGTATACAGTGTGCTATTGAGTGTGGCGTTACTGTGTACTGGGGTGTTCTTCGAACGATTGTTAGAGAAATACTGTGTTAATCGCACACTGTATATTGCAGTCACTCTTCTGACATCTCTGTATCGATCAGACACTTTTATGATAAACAAAAAAAAACAAAAAAACACAACAACACTCTAGTGTGTCACAACGAGGAATGCGACGTGAATGCACAATGACCCCCACGACGAAGCTACGTGTATCAGTTTTCAAACTTCCCCAGGTAGAGGGTATGCACATTGGGTTATTTTTTATAAGAGAAAATACAATTTCGATAACCAGAAAGAAACTTCTCGTCACCAAATCGACTTCCGCTCAATTTGAGCCTTCATGTCCTTCTGCCATTACCGTTTACATCTGATATGCTGTGACGTCACAATCCAGCAATGACCTCTGGGTATTTCTAAAGTAGCACTTGTGCAAGTAGCAGCAACAAAACACTCGGTATTCACTCAGCATGCGCACCTGTTGAGGTTGTTCGAGCTATTTACAGGACTCCTGCGGCGTGTTGTTAAATTTTCTTCACATCATGACGCTCCTATTAGAGCAATACTCTCCTATTTATTCCCAGCTTATATTTCATGTGCTGAGAAACGTAACTGAACTGCATATGCGATCTTTCGTTGTAAGCTGGGCCTTAGATACATTTCCAACTGCAAGGCAATATTATGAGTGATCTGTATATTGTGATTTGTGTTGAATCTCATGTCTCATCGTTTCTTATTTTAAACTCTAGAATGAATACAGTAATTTACTGTGGAGATCAGAGAGATTTCAAATAAAGAGTATCTTAGTTCCAGGGACGCCTTAGATATTCTCCAAGTTCTCTGTAGCTGAAAATATCTTGTATCAAGGTCAACATTGCACCTGATCGACCTTGATCGATTATCATTTGTAACAGATTATTCTGTTGATGAAGGAAACCTAAATCCAGCCAGTTTCAAAATGGAGTAACATGTGTTATCTGCTATATTCAAATTACCCATGATTCCCGCGGAGAACAACGCCAACCGCGCATGGGCCCGAAATGATAGGATATGATGAAAACAGCTCGATCCGAGTGAAATGTAAAAATAACACTTTAAGGGGATCATTTGTTTTCCCCTCGGTCATAAAAAGTTTTGCCAGGAGTCATATAAATATATGCAGTCTAAACTGAGCCTAAAATAATAAGCCATGGTAAGAGAAGGACCGAAGTACTTCGTGAAGTTCAGATATTTTTCACAGTGGCATGATTCAAGGTTAGCAAAACGACACAAACTAGATAACAATACTATGAACTTAGTTTCAGTGTCAAAGACAGCCGAAAATTGCAAGAAGTCAAACAAGCTTGGGAGGAGCTGTTAAGGCCGGTGCTACGGGTCGTTTTGTCAAGTCATAAACGATGTGCACAGGTACAGCAACAACGAAAGCGAGACTGAGATACAAATCATCACATGCATTACTTTTTTCTTCTTGTGATGCTTTTAAAAATATGCAGTCAGTATATCTGTCTATGGCTTCATAAGAATTCTTGTCGGTACCCCGGCATCGTTTTCCACCGTCCTATTAATAGCGCGCTTAGTGCGGCATATATGCCCATGTGACAAGATAAAACAAGGGTTTAGTGAGTTTTATTCCACTTATATGATTCAAACACATTCACCAATATAATTTTTAAGTAATACTTGGTGCGATATAATTTCGTACCAATGATATTTCCGGAGACCCATTGTGGGGTCCAGAGGTGGAATATGTTGAAATCCAATTTGAGTAGTATCTCTATGGCGACACTTGTGGAGTACACTCTCTTTGAGTAGTAAAACAGTAATTGTTTATTTGCTATGATAAATATATGTACATAAACATACATAATGCCACAGTTGGCAGTGAGATCATCTGTAACATTCAAGACTGTTAAAACAAGATACACATATTAAAATCATACATGGACAGATAAAACACACACACATATATACACACAGAAAGAAATAAAAAAAAAAAATAAAGAAAAATAAAAAAACCCCATAAAATTCACCGGAAATTCTGCATGACCAAGCACAAGACAGCCAACCGCATATTAGAATAACACTTATTGTGTTAGTCCTACTCCTGTCCAGATACTAAGTGTTAAGGTTTTCCAAAGACTGTTTTCTTACAGCTAAGCAATTCTGAGCAAACTCTCCTACTAGTGTGATCACGTCTGTGTCCTCGCAACTCCTCAGCCACACAAATTTGCTTACTGTATCTAAAAGTCTGAAATTCTGGTTTATATTACTTATGCAATCAAAAAACTTAACTCTATCGTCCGAATATTTGGCACAGGTCATAAAGAAGTGGGACTCATCCTCTACTCCGCCTGAACAAATACGGCATAACCTATCATTTATTGGCATACCAAGATATCTCTCTTCTTCAATTTGAAGTCTATGGTTGCTTATTCTGAGTTTACAAAGATTCCGTCTGGTTTCCCGTTTTAACATGCAGAGATATGTTTCTGGTTTAAATACAGATTTGAATGTTCTATATGTTCGAAGTTTATTGCCGTGGTCGGTCTCCACGCGGTCGTTAGCCAATTCATTTCTCCGGTTCCTCTGAAAAGGCTCTTGAAGAGCTTTCTTCACCATTCCTACCATTCTATTTTTAGAAACCTGTCCAGCAGTAGTATCTCTATGAGGACACTTGTGGAATACATTCTCTTTGAGTAGTATCTGTATGGCGACACTTGTGGAATAGACTCTCTTTGAGTAGTATCTCTAAGACGACACTTGTGGAATACACTCTCTTTGAGTAGTATCTCTAAGACGACACTTGTGGAATAGACTCTCTTTGAGTAGTATCTCTATGACGACACTTGTGGAATACACTCTCTTTGAGTAGTATCTCTATGACGACACTTGTGGAATACACTCTCTTTGAGTAGTATCTCTATGACGACACTTGTGGAATACACTCTCTTTGAGTAGTATCTCTATGACGACGCTTGTGGAATACACTCTCTTTGAGTAGTATCTCTATGACGACACTTGTGGAATAGACTCTCTTTGAGTAGTATCTCTAAGACGACACTAGTGGAATACGCTCTCTTTA
>JAVTVY010043677.1:0-20533 GCA_036873755.1 Hanleya hanleyi | reverse complement strand
ATTTTCTGGGCGCTGTTATAAATAGAGCGTCCTAGATTCCGTTACAATGTAGAATATTTCCAGATATACGATCTACGTGGTATTTTGTGGCTGTTTTAGTTAAGTGCTAAACTGGGGAATTATTTCCGTTAACTTGATAAGCTATTCATCTAATTGTACCGTATTACATCCATGTACAGAGGTCAGCCAGGTCACATTCCTCGTCTTGCCAGTCACGACAGAGTAGCGTCCCTTAGACCATATATTTGCTTGACAGGTTGTACAGTAAAAGAACTTCACAGTTTTCATCTATCAAAGTACTGATTGAGATAACATACAATGTGCCAAATTTACTCTGAGAGAGAGAATTAAGGTTTAACGTCGCATTCAGCAATATTTCAGCTATACAGCGACGATCAAACAAAATTCTAAGTATTCAATTCAACAACTCGGCAACCTAATGTGTTAAAACAGGTACAACAAACCAATCTCTCTCAAATAATCTAAAATACAATCTTCTTTTACTCTGCTAAAAAGATCTTCCATCGTAGCTGCTCGATAAAAAGTATCTCTAACAATCTTAAAATCTATGCAGTCTATGAGAATATGCTTCACCGTGAGATCTTCATGGCATGGAATACACCTTGGGACCGGCTCATGTTTTATTAAATGTTCATGAGTTAGTCGTGTATGGCCAATCCTACATAGTCTAGTCATGGACTGGTCGAAACGTTCATGACTGTTCAGATGAGTATAACCAACCGGTTTTTTTTAACTCGTGAAGTTTGTTATTATCCATAGTATCCCATAAAAATTGAACAGCTTTCTTACATAAGCGCAGATAGATGGTCTGAAATCGCTGTATGGGATTCCAACATGATAAACTTCTTCATCTAGAGCTGCCTTAGCCAATCTATCAGCTTCAGTATTGCCTTTGATGTCAACGTGACTAGGCACACAACAAAACACAATATCTATCTGTTGATCAAATCTAGTGTTATATAATTGTATGATTTTGTATGGTTTTAGTTTTGGAACTAAAGAGAGTAGCACATGCTACTCTCTCACAATCTTTAGAACCATCTGTATAAATAGCCCGATGTGATCTGTATTTCTCTCTCAGTAGACCAAATTCTTGTGTATACACGAGCTGGCTCGTGTCTGCCTTTTTATATTTCCTCAGTGAAATATCTACTTCTGGTTTAGCTAACTGCCATGATGGAGTTGGCAGGAGCTCGTTAGGTAAAATTTGACCAAATTTAATACCAGCTGCTGCAATGTGTGATTTCATACGGATTCCAAGAGGTGGAATAATCGAGGGTTTCTTTGAATAGAAATCTGCGTACTGAGGGTTGAAAACACAGTTATATGCAGGATTTGAGTGGTTCGAACGCAATTTTGTGATATATTGCAGCGATAATTTAATTCTCCGAAGATCTAAAGGAAATTCATCCGCTTCGACATACAAGCTTTCTTTAGGTGATGTTCTGAACGCACCGAGGCAAAGTCTTAGTCCTTGATGGAGAATAGGATCTAGCTTTGCCAAGTTTGACTTGCTTGCACCAATAAACAATAGAACCATAATCGAGTTTGGAACGAACAAGTGATCGATATAAATGGAGAAGATTTTGCTGATCTCCCCACTTATAGCTGGCAACTGCTTTCAACAAATCTAGAGCTTTCGTGCATTTGGCTTTTAAGCAATTTATACATTATAGTACATTTGTTCACACTCCGTTTATATTTGATGAGCAAGTTTGAAAATGATAATGAAAGATGCTCAGTACCGGGTCGTTCCTTTTTATCCCTTTTATATGATTTCTCACAGAGTTATGGTCCTTCATTGTCCACATCAATTTAACGCATAGCATTTTTCCGGGTTAGATCTCGAATACTGTTCGATGGAAGATGCTTGGTAAAATGGCGATGAGCACCATGAAGTTTACCTCTATCCCGTCAGTCAACAATTTCTTGCCCGGTTCATATTTCAGTTACTGTATGGTGAAAAACATTGAAACTCACATTTGGTGCACCATGATAACTAGTTTTTCCAGTTTGAATCGCTAATTACACTAATTACACTCCAGAAGCGTGCAATACGGACTGTCACTTTATCCAGTAAGCGTGAACACAAGAAACCGCTATTTGCCAAATTACACGTCTTACCTTTGCTTAAATTGAACCTGTATCTATCCCTAAATTTAGTCCAAAAAATTCTTTATCATCCCGAACTTACACCAAGCCGCTCTACGAACTATTTTACACCTTTAGCCTCGGTTAAAACAGGTACAGGTTAAAATTTGTACAACAAACCAATAATCTAGGAGAGAATTAAGGTTTAACGCCGCGTTCAGCAATATTTCAGCTATATACCGACGATCAAAAAAAAGTACTCCAGTAAATAACTCGGTAAACTAATGCGTTGAAGGCCACATGTCTCGGTTACGCGGTCAGTTTCGTGAGAAAAGGAAACTTTAGGAAAATGTTCCAGAACATAAATTGTATGTTCATTTTCCAGAACATAAATTGTATGTTCAAATGGATTTTTCCGAAAATTATATCTGCAAATCATCGATAAGTTCAATCAGCTTATTGGGGACAGACATCTGTCACGATTCATCGAATCGTAGTGTATTTCAATTCTACAAGAAAAGCGGAACTTTTCCACAAGACTTTTGATGTCATTTCTGATGAGACAAATCTCGACGCTGCCACCATCACCTCAATTATTGAAGAACTCGTTCCACGCCTAATGCTCATTAATCCAGATCTGAAGACCATACATTACTGAACTGACTCACCCACAAGCCAATAGAGAAATCGCTTTATATTGAATCTGATATCAAATCACATTTTGCTTTTCGGTGTCAATGCACGTTGGAATCACTTCGGGGCAGGCCATGGGAAGGGTGCATGTGATCGAATTGGCGGCACTTTTAAACCCCTCGCAGATAGTCCGTTAAAGTGGTGCATGCCTCAAACAACGTTGGCGACGTCATAAGACAGGGTTATTTCCCCTGTAACAACTCTTTCAACGTCATATATCACCTTTTGTGATAAGAGACGTAACCAGAAGAGGTAATGACGTCGCAAATATTAGAAAACTATGGAGATAGTGTCGCTCAAAGCTTTTTATATAAAAAAGTAGATCCAAGACCCTCATTTTTTATTTGATTAATAAAAAGATCACATCATCGGGAATCAGCACAGGTCACCAGATGATTTTCGATTTGGCAGATGGTTTCACAGTCTGAAAATGCAATTTCCATTGTCAAGCAGTTCGATGAAAAGTATAATTCTTATACAATTAATGCATTTATATTCAGCTGTCCGGTGTTTCTAAGGCCCGTTGAAGTTTCTCTATATAAATAAACAATATTTATATCCGTATACTTTGACTTTCTTGCCTTATTGCGGAGAAAACTGATTTTTCATGATTTCGGCAAAAAACGGTTGACATGGTGATATTCGCGGCTACGTACAAAAAAAAATTCTAGATCGAAGACCAGCAATTCTATTTTTACGCTTTACTACTGGTCAACACCCCAGCCACTCAGAGCAAAAATATTGGGGTTGGTCACCGGACAAACTGTTGAGGTATGAAGGCTCAAGCAAGGCTACCTGATTCAAGATGTCGAATATTTCTACGTGTGGGCAACAGAAAAGTCTAGAACCAAAGAAATTGAATTTATTTTCCTTCAGGCACTAACGTGTAAGTAACAGAGAGAGGAAATTGGAACGCAGACAATACAGTCAGTGAAACACACAGTGAAACTGCATGCTGCTGCAACCGGTGGAACAGGAGAGGTGCTGATGACAAGGGAGACCTCGTGTTATTGTGATGTTTGTCTTTCGGGAGGGTTTTGTTCATCATGGACAAGTAATAGAGCCACGGTAACAACTAACACAGCCATCTCTACTCCCAGTACCATGCATGAGCCCAGTGATCAACAAACAGTACTCAAAGAAGGAGATTTTGTTGTTATATTCTAGGCTGGATATAACCACCTGTTTCCTTTGTTGAGCTAATATCATTTAATAATTAATTTCTTTTAAGACAATTAGTTTATGTTCTAATTCGGATGTATCTTATTTCATTATGTATTAAGTGCATCTGCATATACACTCCCAGGTCATGTGACCTCATTACCATAAATTGGAGCTCTCCGTAAAAGGAGGCGTGTAGACGGATGTAACTTTAACATGTGCTTTTGGATAATAGAAATGGTGATTTATTTGGATATTTCGTTGTTCCCGAGTTTATTTGCGTCCCTGTTGCGATCATCAGTGAGTTATGTATGCAGGCCCGCATATATCATGGTGGAGAACCCAAATTGATTCCTGGATTTTGACGAACTTGTACCATTTAACCGAAAATTCCTGTGGTGTTCAGGTGTTGTTGTTGTAAACCGCGTGCTTTTCGACTTCGGAATGAAGATAAAGCGCTGCAAAATATGTGTCCAAGAACTGTGAGTTTTGTGTACGCCGTTC
Organism: Hanleya hanleyi; assembly: GCA_036873755.1. Taxonomy (NCBI): domain Eukaryota; kingdom Metazoa; phylum Mollusca; class Polyplacophora; order Lepidopleurida; family Hanleyidae; genus Hanleya; species Hanleya hanleyi. The sequence continues at coordinate 16,063 of JAVTVY010043677.1, read as the reverse complement.
CATCGAACATTTCTGTTGTGCTGGGAACTGTGTGCTATTTTATTCGGACTGGATTTAAGGCACCTGCACGGTATTTTTTTTAGAACTGAAGCTAAGGCCCCCGCAAGTTCTTACAAGAACTGTGAGTTTTGTGAATGCCGTTCCATCGAACATTTCTGATGTACTGGGAGCTGTGTGCTATTTTATTCGTAGTTGACCTACTGGAACTGTTATTTTTGTATGGATCATTTGGAATTTGAACGGTTAGGTCTATCCCCAAATGAGCAGCTGATTCATGGTTATCATTTAGCCCTCCGTAACGATGATGTACTTTTCAATGAGGTCACTTTGGACAATAATGCTGACGATTCCATGGTGCAACTGTTACACTCGGTGAACTCTAATCTGTCTCCCCCTCCACAACCCAACCCACCTTCAACACCCAGAACCATGTCACACTATATAAAAGTGGACCTACAAAAATTTAAGGGCCTTGGACATGAGAATGCTGACAGATTTTTGCAAGAGTTTCAATCTTTTGCGATTCTCAATGCCATTGAGGAGGATTCCCGCAAAATTGCAGCTTTTCACTTACATCTGCAGGGTCCTGCCCTGATATGGTTCAATTCCCTGGACACTACAGACAAGAACTGCTGGGAAAAATTAGAAGCTGAGTTTAGGGAACGGTACATAACTAATTCTCAGGGTAATCTACAATTACTACTTGATGCAGAGCTATTCCAACACTTGACATTGAAAACTCATCAGTCTCTCGATGAATTTCATGGAATCATCCGGGAGAAGGGCCTGAAGCTTCATAAGCATGAGCATGAACGGGACATTCTGGCCAAATTTATTGAGGGCCTCCCTCACCAACTCGCTTTCTTCGTGAGGGCCAGTAATCCCCAATCTCATCTGGATGCATTAACAACGGCTAAAATGGGGGAAGCCTATGGCTACCGCACACAACCCTCGGTGGCTCATATTGGGGCCTTCATGCCCAAACCCCAGCCAGCAATGGAACCAAGCCCTTCTGTATCAGCTCCAGTCAATGCCCCAGTGATGCAGCCTCCACCTGAAATCAAATTCATTAACGCCCCAGGGTGCAGAAACTATTCTGAACATAGAATGCAAAGTTTCATTAAGTTGGTTTTACAGGCTAAGAGCTAGCGCCTGTGTATACCGAGTATTTTTTTTAACTTCCTGATGTATCATTTACTGACGCCATATTACATCGAACAGAGGTGATATACAGTTGATCAGAGCAGATGAATTATACAGAGGCTGGATTATCTACGCAATACAGATTAGTATTCTCGACAATTTAGTTTTCCACATGGACACCGTGTCGTTTCCGCTTTATACTTGTAATATGTTTAATCACAATTTGTCAGACTAGAGTGACCTCCCTTGGTCCATAAGGTGAATTGAGTCCGAGCTAATCAGGTTTTAGGTCAAGGACTTCTGATGTCAGGCGGGAACTAAAGGACAGATCAGAGTCATTTCAGTGGCATCCAACACCGGTCCGTAGATAGAAAATCTTTGAAGTTTTGGTAATACGTTTATCGTCCTTTTAGGATTCGGTAATTGCACGGTTAAGTCGGTTTATGTGGCACCTGCCAGTCAACCGCCGTCCAAGCGGAGGAAAACTCAGACCACGGCTACGTGTGCCGACGGCGATGATGCGGGCAACAATTTCATTTCCAGGAACAACAACAACGACAACTCTGATGTTGGTGACCCAGTAGGAATGGTAATTCTGGTAACATTGGTTTGTTAAATATTGTAACGAAGAATTTGGACTTCCCCCTCAAGACCCTCAAACATTTGCGCACAGACAGTAGGAATATATTCCTTCTCAAATAATTAGCTTTGATTGGACTGTAGAGGAAGTGACAGCAATCAAAAAGTAACAGCCTCTAACAAAATTGTAAGTAACTCAACAAATATATATTTTTGATGATTAAATCTTGTGTGGTGAAATAAGATAATATTAGGGACTGGACTGATAAACTTTGAGATGAAACGAATTTATGGTTATCATTTTATCAATTATTGAACTTTGAGAACTTTCACGTTGGTCAGATGGCCAGTTTGACATTTGAATTTGACATTAAATTAGAGTCATATTTAAAGTTATAGTTACAGTTCGTTAGCAAAACATGAAGTGAAATTTAGCTGTATAAATTTATCAGGTAAATGATGCTTGGATGATATATTTCGGGAGAAAGCGCTACGTAAAAATTACTGTTAGGTTGTTGTTGTTACGCCGAAACACGAATCCTGTGACGGATATTTGACTGCCTTGGATCATTCATCACTAGAAATATCAGCATTCCTGTGACACAAGTAACCTTATTTAGGACGCTACAGGTGTTTAGGCTTACCTTTATCCAAGAGATTTCCCGAAACAGTCAACGATGAGTTGGAAAATTTTATTTTCCCTCGACAGAAAAAACTTGCATTTGCCGCCATACTGTTGTGGCGCGTCGTAAAATTACATGCCGTTTCCGGAAATTTTCCGGGTTAAAACGAAATCTCGGACTATAAAGATATTATCAGCTGAAAATATGGATTTTGCTGATTATATTTCATGCAAACTTTATTAAATTTGGCAATAAATAATGCCATAAAACTTCGTCTATAGAAATATATGGGATCACTGGAATTTACGAAAAGGACACGTCGGCCATTAAAAAATTAGATAGCTTCTGTTGGCATTTTGCCAGCTCGTTCTACCATGGTTTTTGGTTATTGAGCCAATCAAAATTGGGCATTACGTATGCGTGTCCCATAGTAACCAAAGATTATAAATAGGACTGAAAAACAGTATGGTAGCTCAGAGGTGACCCAGCCGTGGGCGAGAGAAGATGGTGCAAGAAGTCTCCCCTGACAAGTCAACACCATACAGACAAGAGAGAAGATAACAGCCAAGCTTACAGCATTACATTATCATATCAATGAGCATCCAGTTATCATTGAATTATCATTCCAGTGAAACTGCCAGTTGTCATCCAGTTATCGTCCATTGATCATCCAGTAATCTGATTATCATTGAATTATCATTCCAGTGGAACTGTCAGTTATCATCCACTTATCATTGAACTATCATGCAGTGATCATCCAGTTATCATCTGGTTATCATTTCAATGAACATCTAGTTATCATTGAATTATCATTCCAGTGGATTTATCAGTTATCATCCAGTTGTCATTGAACTATCATGCAGTGATCATCCAGTTATCATCTGGTTATCATATTGATGAACATTCAGTTATCAAGGGGTTATCATTCCAGTGAAACTCAGTTATCATCCAGTTATCATCTGGTTATCATTTCAATGAACATCTAGTCATCATTGAATTATCATTCCAGTGGAACTGTCAGTTATCATCCGGTTATCACTGAACTATCATGCAGTGATTATCCAGTTATCATCCGGTTATCAAATAATTGAACATCCAGATGTCATCGAGTTATCATTCCATTGAAACTATCATTGAACTATCATCCGGTGATCATTTAGCTATCGTTACGATATGCTCCCACTATCATCCAAGCTTCATCATACCATAAAGGAAATATCATTCCAAGCTCTACCAAGGTAATAAAATATTAAATCTTTGTATTGAAGAATACTTAGCAACACCAATTTAAGCTGTTTTGAATAAAACTCCACTGTTACTTTGTTAAAATCAAAATACTGGACTGGACATTAATTCTTGAGGAATATAACATTACGATCTGACAAGTTGACATACAGACATACCATACAGCCTTACAACCCACTTATAGCGGTGCCTTCTGAAGATCGATGGAGAGACGGATAATCATCTACCGAAGGCAGGTGATAAGACAGATTATCATATACCTATGCGTGCTAGGATAGTGATACACACTCGCGTTTTCTGTTTCCGTATCACCCTAGTCGCTATCTGTATCGCCCTCCTCGGTAACCGGAACTATTTTCGCTGGTGACCTTGGCAACCTATCGGAGAAAGCCCGTGAAGCCCGTTCTGTTCTAATAATAGAACTGAAAACTTTACACATGCTGATCCGTTCTGAAGGGTATTTCCAGATCAATACAAATAGATTTACACTTGCGATAATATATGCATATATACTAAACCTATTCTGAGTCTGATTTTGGCCTTCCTGACCGTCAATCTGAGCCTTGTTAACTTACGGTGGGCCGTATCCGCCGTACCTCACTGATTACTGTGCGACGAAATCATTGAAAAGTTCATCACATACTATTAGTGAGCAACAACTTGCGAGAACTAATTTAAATAGTAACGCTGAATGATGTAAAAATTTCAACAAAAAGAATCTAGTCGATTATGATAACATCCGTTTTATTCCAAGACTCAAAATCAAATATAGGCCTGTTACCCGGTATTTGAAATTATTTCTTGATGGCGAATACAAATGAACGAAAGACAAACTCTGTGGCTCTACCGCGTGACCACGTTTTCAGTGACAAGAACTGAACGAAAGCACGAACACATGGCTACTCTGGCTCGTAATGTTGTTTAGTCTATATGTTGTAAGTCTCTTAACGTTGAAAATAAACACGCCGATATTCCTCCCCCTCCCCCCCGGTTCGTCTTCGGTGAAGTGATAACCGATGCAGCAAATCTCCATTTTCAGGCCGCCTTGATGGGGACTGCACGCTCCCCGTCTGGCCATGGATTATCGATGCAATTGCCCCTGCAAGCTCTGCTTGACTACTGCTTTATAGAAAACATCTGAATTCCAGGGACAGACAGTTGATCCACAGTTATAAAATAGACAGCAATTCAATCACGTGTTTTCTTATTCAAAGGCCCTTCAAATCAAAAGTCATTTGAAAAATTATGTCGATAAATCCAAGAGAAACTGTAAAATCCAATCATGAGCGAATACTGGTAGGCTTAGTATTTTTTATTTTTTTTTTTTGATCCGATTTAGATGTAATACGGTCGTATGAACATTATGCAGCTGGCAGCGTGAACACGACACAGTAAGTTTTCTGGGGAAACCGTAAATCCCACCCATTTCGTTTCTCCATAAAGTTTCGTCTCGCCAAACCACTGATGAATTTTCCTTGCCGTAATCGGGCATGCGTTGATCTATACACGTACCTTTAACACTGACCAACTGACTGTAAAATGTAATTCCTGAATCAAGAATCGTCTGTGACACTGTCGGTACCGCGTTGTTTGTTTGAATCATTGTTTGAATTTCTCAGTTGGAGAATTTCCGTACGCCTGCATCACAGGGACTCGTGGTTGGTCGGTTATTAATTATGATATTAATATTTATATATACTCTCCTCCTACTCTATAATAACTATAGAGTAGGAGGAGAGTATATATTTAAATATTAATATCATAATTAATAACCGACCAACCACGAGTCCCTGTGGCCTGCATCGATCCATCGTGTTTCGCAGTTCGAATGACAGTTTGTTGAACAACACATCGTTCACCATTTCTGCATTCCTCGATGTAAAATTTTACGGGAGGCATTCCAACCTGACTCTGTCTTTCTTCTCTCTTTCTCTATCCTGACCTAGTTTTTTCCACCAGTGCCGCGTGCGCGGATTTATTCAATTAGGTCAAATTAGCCTTACCACGTCACGTACACAATCAATGCGCGTCATAACACATAGTTCGGAATTCAAACGCCCTATTAGGTGAATAAAAACATCCTAAGAGTTCGGTATATGATAAATATATCATCATGACACTGTGTTGTTCCCACACTTTGTATCAGCTCTCGTTCTCGGAGTCTGATCGCCGCATCGACCTCGACCTGCATGCGGTCTCGGTCGATACGGCGATCAGACTCCGAGAACTCGAGCTGATACAAAGTGTGGGAACAACACAGTGTCATGATAATATATATATATATCTGAATTATGTGAATTTAAATGTAGCTGTAACGTTCGGCGACTAATCCGGTCTCCTCTCGATCTCAGTAAACTCAGATATAACATCTTCTCTGTCAAGGTTTGGTATAAAGAAATATTCGTGTCACTTTCACCGAATTTGCAGTTCATGAAGAAATTTTCGAATTTGCAATGCTGTTAGTGTACAAATAAGTATACCAATAACTTTTCTCCAGTGTCCAACATTAGCACAACAAAATTTTAAGCCGTGATGCTTATATTATGTCGGAACTGTTCGAGTTTGAGCTAAAGTGTGTTCACTCTCAACAGAAAAAATATCCAATCGACGCTTATACGTTCCAGTTTCCACAAGCAATATACGTGCATGAATAAACTAGAAAAAATATTGCTATTTTATTTTGTTACTTTCTTCATAAGGATTTATGGTTTCAAGAAAACATAAAATACCCATGGTTATGCTACTTGAAATGAGTGATAATATTCCTTCTTACATTTTCAATTTCTTTACATTAGGATAAAGATTTAGGATACTGAATCCTGGATTAAAGAGAAAATTGATTTCAAATAGAAAATTTATCGGCGTATCATAATAAAATAATGGTATAATCTGAAGCCTTATAGTCATATTAATTTTAAAATTGTCTCCGTGGTTGTAAAACTTATTTGAATATTTTTTTCATTTTACAGGTTCTAGTTTCGAGTCAACCGGGTAAGAAACAAATCTTCATTTGCAAGAAAAGCTTCAGTTGAAACCTCTGGACTGTATATCGATATAGCTTTATTTATCATTTTGGGTAATACTAGGTGTCAGCAATGAATGATGGGTTTCATCCAAAACTTGCATTCTTGATTTTCACCTTCAATGATTCCATAACGTACTGGTTAACAAATTTTATGTGGAAAACTGCAGACTTTTTTTTGTCTTCTGCCTTGGTAGGAAGAATAGGCCTGAAACCTGATGACGTTTTATCCCACTTCTATCCCATGATGCAATGTATATCCCTGACTACAGAATGGCCGGTCAGGACCGTAAAACAATCCAATTGCTCTGTCACCTTCTTCATGTAACACGACATCAATAGTAATTGCCAACGCGAAGTGTCTGGGCCGGCCTATCCGTTAGGGCAAACTTTAATTTGGTGTATCGTGTTATATATAGGACTTCACGCCTTGGTCACATGTACTGTGCGTTGACAATTAAATTCGTGTCGTGTTACATAAGCGATGCTAGATTTTTGGATAATTGATCACCTGTTATGCAGATGCAAATCATCACGTGATTGAAAGAGGGATAATACGTCATCCGGATTTAGGTCTATTGACAAGAAAAACAATAGTTTGCCAATAGTAAGAAAAAGAAGAAAAAAAATACGTTGTTGCTCCTTCGAATCAAAAGTTGTTTCTTGGCGTTTCTAGCCTTCAGAATGGTCATATTCTAACCACGGTCCAGAGCCTTCCGTACTACTTGTGTACTTCCGTATATACAACAAGTATTGATCTGATGAATTTACTCTTGTCCTGTATTGTTAAATAATTACATTAAGGGTAGGGGGGAGGGTCCAGTTTCCAACGCTTATTGAACAATCCCAATTCTAAATCTCTCACTAGAACATAGTAACACAGTTTTTACCCATCACCAATCTTCCGTAGAACGTGTTTTACGGTGTTCTAGTGAGAGGCTTGTAATTGGGAATTTCTGGTCATGTTGGAAACTGAACCCTCCCCCTTATCCTTCAAATTGTGTTGAAAATTGGATATATTGCAACAGGTTAAAGCTACACAAGTGTTCTTGTGCGCAAAATTGCATTAGAAGATTATTTGATCACCAAACAACCTCAAACAACCACACCAGTGAACATTGATGCAGTTACTCTGTTTAGGCAAATGTTGATGTGTTGTTCATACTTGTGAGAAAATCTTTCTAGGAAATCTACAAGAAAATGTAAAACTATAAAAACAAATGGCCACACTGCACGTCACAGTGTACTGATATTTCAAAAGGGCATGTTTCTGCCGAATTTTCCAAAATGTCTTCCCGAAAATTGCTTGATTAATTAGAGAACAGGTATCTGATATAAAATAAAGTACCGTAGTGTTGGGGACTTGGAGACCGAAAAACTTTTCTGTTACACCCTCATGTCTGCCTTTTTTTTAATTTACCCATGATCCTTTGATCTGCATCTTCATTTTAACGTTCGTAGATAGATGAGATTTACACCTCCGATTCAAGGTAGGTTCGAAGTGGGAACGTCGAAATTGGCTGGATAAAATGAAGATGTTGATCTGGAGTTCTGCAAAAAGATTCAAAATTAGCTCAATATTATCAGCTACACAGGCAAAATGTTTCAACTTTCAATTGTTCTTCCTTCCGGAGCAGTCTAGAAAAGTTCACTAGAGGGATAATCCATCCCCCATGACATCCCCTCCCCCCCCCCACCCCCAGCCCTCCCTTTCCTTTCCTTCTAGGGTTAAGGTAGTTCGGGTTGTTTGAAGGTATTTTTTCGTAGTGGTGAATCATCTTAGAAGATGACTTATTTTCAGCATAAAACAGTCGAAGCACGCAAGCAGTATAGACAGAGCATAAGTTTGCAAGTTGACCTGGCGTAAGAGTCTGGCGTAGAGGTCAAGGGCATAATAGTCATGGCAAAGGACTGCGCCGTCTCAATAATTTGCATATTAACAACCTAACGCCCTATTTGAACACCTTAACGCCCTAGAATAACGCCTTGACGCCATGATGTAGACAGGTGAGAGAACAACAACAACAACAACAACAACAAGGATGACAGGTCAATCATTTTATTATCCTCTCCAGTGCATCATACCCACACTGGGGGAGCCGCGCTGGGTATGTTTACAATTCAAGAAGACTCTTGTCCAATCACAAGCCGTCCCTTGAGAAAGTTTAATCTTCGCCCATGTTCGATCTCATACGTTTGATCTAATCATCGTCGGTCAGCCCAGGATATTGTTCGGGCAGCATGTCCTGAAACAGTTGTTTGCGCATTCTTATTGCATTTTCCAGGGCCTCGGTGGGTGCTAACCCATATACACTTCCAAGTGATGCTTGGTCTTCATGATGGACCTGTGCGTGGGCCGCCTTTCATTTCAAGCGGCAGCAGGCTGAACCGTTTATAGATGACCATGGCTGTTCCGGATGCAGGGCCGCATTTCGGTGTACGCCTGTTGTAAGTTATCCTGTCCGCCGTCTTCGATTACAGCAGCATAACTATGAATAGATTCATGCACAATACCATCCCAGAAGGTAGATTCTGCCTCACTTTCCTGGAATGTAGCCTGACTATCTGATGTCAAGCTCTCCGTATCAGTAGATAGACTCTCAGCAATCTCGGTTTTCGGTATCAGTCGGTGAACTCTCATCAGTCTCTGTATCGGCTTCTTGTGCCTCGGAGTCTTCAACGGTAGCAGTCGGTGGACTCATCAGTCTCTGTATCGGCTTCTTGTGCCTCGGAGTCTTCAATACCATGTATATTTTTCTTCTGTCGCATCATATCGTAACGTCTGGTGAACGTGCGTTCGCACTCACATCAAGTATAAGCCATATTGACGGTTGAACGTCGATTGTGCGTGTTTTGGAAATACACTTGCGTTTGTAGACAGTAACGCCCGTCAATGCTTAGCTTAACGCTTCAACGCCCTTGTGAACTAGCTCAGAAGCTCTGATTTTCATTGAATTGCCACCAATACATCGAGATGCAATGACGCCAATCAACGCCCGTCTCAACGCCATAACGCCCTATCTTTACGCTTTAACGCCCGTCTCAACGCCCTGGTGAACTATCTCAGAAGCTCTGATTTTCATTGACTTGCCACCAATACATCGAAAGGCAGTGACGCCCGTCAACGCCCGTCGTTACGCCTTAACGCCCGTCCCAACGCCCGTCATCGCTCGTCGTTACGCCTTAACGTCAGTCTCAACGCCTTAACGCCCTATCTTTACGCCTGAACGCCCGTCTCAACGCGCTACTACACAGATTTCAGCCAATCAAACTTTTCCTTACCCTTCACCTGCAGTTGATGTAAAATTTGGACTTCTGATTGTTTGAAGTTTCTTGGGACATATAGTACCTCTTTCCCATCAATACGAGGAAAAAAACAACTATGTACTCGTGTGTGAACATTGTGCTTACTTAGCCGTCTCTCGTTCGGAAGATATGGAGGCTCAGAAGAGCCGTTATTTTCTGTCACTGTAAGACGGAACTGTCATCGCCACAGCGTCAGGGTCAATAGGGCAAAGACCAGTGTGAGGCCAACGAGCCGTCGCTGGTTCCGGCATGAACGCTCGTGGTCTATAGCCCGGGCATCAAGGATGGCTGTCATAGTCCAGTAGTGGTGGGTGATAGCACACCTCTCCATCGAGTCCACTCTGTCGAATTTTCGAAAATGTCTTCCGGAAAGTTGCTTAATTAATTAGAGAACAGGTATCTGATACAAAATAAAGTATCGTAGTTTTAGGGACTTGAAGACCGAAAAACGGCGGAAACGCAACTTTTCTGTTACACCCTCATGTCTGCCTTTTTTTTTAATTTACCCATGATCCTTTGATCTGCATCTTCATTTTAACGATCGTAGATGAGATTTACACCTCCGATTCAAGGTAGGTTCGAAGTGGGAACGTAGAAATTGGCTGGATAAAATGAAGATGTTGATCTGGAGTTCTGCAAAAAGATTCAAAATTAGCTCAATATTATCAGCTACAGAGGCAACATGTTTCAACGTTCAATTGTTCTTCCTTCCGGAGCACTCTAAACAAGTTCACTAGAGAGATAATCGATCCGCCCCCCCCCCCCCCCCCCCCCCCCCCCTGCCCTCTCTGTCCTCTTCTAGGGTTAAGGTGATTCGTGTTGTTTGATGGTATTTTCTCGTAGTGGTGAATCATCATAGAAGCTGACTTATATACAGCATAAAGCAGTCCAAGCAGGCATGCTTACCACTGACCCAAGCTTGTTATCAACGGAAGGTTCCATAAGAAGTCTTTGTTTTTCAGTGACAACAACGAACTGTGACGCCACGACCTCCTCCATGACATTCACCTATATCAGCGAGACAGGCAATATTCCAAAATTCATCTTTGCGAAGGACAATGCTCTCTGTGGAACATCGCGATTTAGCGGGGACGGTACGGCTGGTAACTCCTACACCGTGACGGTGATTGCCACAGACCTAAGCGACTCAGGAGATTGTGGCATCGAGGTAAGCCTGTGCCGGAAATTGCGCCTCACGATCCAAGCAACCACAACGTAATACTGTTTGTAATACAGACAGAGTGGTATCCTCTAAACCATCGATTTACTATCAATGCCTTGTCTCCATGTTTATCTCCTCCCTTTGGAATCAGAACAAATCATTAGTTTCCCTTCTCAGGCATACGGACCAGACAGCGATAGTCTCATGGTAAGGGCATCCGTTTCCCAATACGAAGGTCCTGGGTTCAATTCCGGCTCAAGTCATACGTAAAACACGTAAGATGCTTTCTCGCTTGGCGTTCAACAGTAAGAGGATGTATCTCTCACTTCAGGCAGGGTGACGAAAGAACATAAGAACTATATTATTCATATTCATTGCCAAGCGAGAATTTTCGCTTCAATAAATTCCAAATGGGCATGGAAACAGACTGTTTAAAAGCGCAAGCAAGTTTCCTTTGAGATAAAAAAGTTTGTTCTTAGATGTCGTGATTTTAAAATCGATCCTAATCATGCACATACACATATATTCTGTTATCCGAGTGAATTTTCACGTTGTTATCTGGAGGATACTGTACGTCAATCACGCTCCGGTTGTAAAACCTGAATGCACAGCGTCCGGATTAAGCGAAATGAGACACAGGGTGTGAAACGTATAGCACCAAAAGATGAGATACAATGGGATACTACACAAAGCAACACATACTGCAAGCGCGTGAAACCGGCGGTATGTTAAGATATCAGACGCTCGCCACTGGTTCTCATAGAAATACATATCTAGTTTTGTCAAATCCACATAAATATGATTACTGATCATGGGAAATTCGAACAACTCTATAAACAAGGGAATATCTCATGATTTATATTTGCCATAGAAAGTAGAACTGAATTAGAATGAGAGTTCCGTTTTCAATGTTCGCACAAACCTTGCCAATTAATACCTACCTATCATGTTTTCAGCTAATTGATGTTGCTACTGACACATATCAGCTCACCGTGCAAACGAGATTTGGAGCCACCCTCAATATAGGTGCGGCTAACGACGCTGACTACAATGTGACATGCGTGTTCGTAAGTATTGTAAACATATTAATTCATAAATCTCACAGTACCCGAGGGAAGATGTGAACAGTAAATAGTCAGTTTTTAGCCAGAATCCGGCCTCCAATACGGTGCGGTTTAGTGACAAAATGAAATATTACCCGTGAAAGAACTTTATCAGTCAGCTTAAAGTACATTAACTTGACACATGTTCTACGTACTTCGCCAGCACTGAGTCTCAATTTTATTTGATAACAACATCTTGGAGTAATATTAACGCAGAATCGTTCATTTCGAGGTAAAACCACTTCTCTATCTGTAAACATTTGAAACCATTCCAGAATCAAAATAAACTTTACATGGGGATTGTTGTTAAAGGCGTATGACCCACCTGAGCAGATTCTCACACTCACCCACTGACATTGGTCGTCTAATTGGAAGAACTATGAATTTGGTAAACATACATGTATACATTATTGGAAAGATGGATTTCGAATATGCGAATATATATAATGCGATTGGTATGTTTGAAGCTATTCCAATTTAAATACTTGTCTTTCATGAATGAGCCTCCATTTTCAAACGTTTGTTTTTCAAGAATTTCCAAATTTTCAATTAAACTGTTAACTTTGTCAAGTAGAACAATCCTTCAACAAAATATACGTGCCTCAATTTTTCAAAATTTGACCAGATATATTTCCGTTGAATTGTATTCGTTTTCAGTTGAACAAAATTTGATAAAGTGCGATGGTCACACTTTGATCCTAAGTTAAAGGTTCGGTAAAATGAATTGAGGTTCAAGAAACACAGGTCACTTGTTAAGAGATAGGAAAATTGATCCAGTCAGACCCCCAGTACTACTCTCAATGCCTGGGAATTACTCATAGCATACGACAAGATAATGTACTAATTTGACTAAAAAAAACCATCTTGAGTACTTAATATTTCATTTTGGCACTTAAACTGCACTCCATTGAGTTGATTAGGGCCAAATCTTCGACAAATGGCACCTGGTCTTTTATTTCACAATATCAAATGTTCAAACAAACACTTAGGAAAGTTTGTCTATTGAGCAACATTCTCTCTGGCTGTTGAAAGACTCCACACAGTATGTATACATTATCCGATTTGAATGACATCATATTTGAATATCTTTTCCTTTCAGAATCCTCCGAGAATACCAAGTAAGTTGTGATATATTATTCATCAATTCTAAGATTAGGTAAGTTCTGATATATCATACATGAATTCTAAGATTACGTAATTTCTGATATATTATACATAAATTCTAATTAATTAGAATTAGATTAATTAATTAATTAAGATTAATTCAGTTCTGATATGTTATAAATGAATTCTGAGATTAATTCAGTTCTGATATAGTATACATGAATTCTGAGATATAAGTCAGTTCTGATATGTATGTATCATACATGAATCCTGAGTTGCTTTATTGCATTCGGTCTATTTTCTGATCTGTGCCTCTGACCTTCTTTAAATGGCCTTCTCTCGGGATAAGAGCAGAACAAAATGCCCGAAGAAATCAGTGTTCATCCAATGTTTTATGGACATCGGTAAAGGCCAGGTAAATCCTAAATCCTCGCAGAGAGTTTACCTGGACATTTTTGGTGGTTCGATTGAGTTCTTGAATCGACGCCTCTATTATACATGTACAATCTCGTACATTTCATCCCCCGAGCGTCTTTTGAATTAGAATGTCGGTATCCCAAGCCGGCGGTTTTTGCTTTGACTTCCTATGTCGATTTCATCCCGACATCAAAGCACTTTGGCCACGATGAAATCCAAACCTGTCACTTCTCATGCTTCGCAGCGGATTGGCATAATCAGCTAGCTAATCGCGTTCACTGATTGGTTTGATTGAGAGGAAACCCCTTGACCTCTGTATACCCAGAACTAGTATGTGTAACTAACCAAGCCAGTGTATCGATCCTAACAGATCGATCGATACACTGGCTCGCGAGGATGTATTGAACCTTGCAGGTAATGTGAGCGAAACTTGGGAAAAAACGTTCGAACGGTCATTCGATATATATTAGCGGGCTCTAGTGAAAAGGCGAAAAAGGTGGTCAGGTTGTTATATGCTGCGGATGAACTCGTTCAAATGGAATGAAGAGGGTAGCATAGATGGAGATATGAATTTCTTTCAGCAGTATTCGCCTGGTACTGTGAGCCGAGAGAGAAATTTAGCTATTTGAGACGCGATATCATGGTGAACGTTTTTACCAGTTTGTCATACATCGACCTCACGAATAGAGCTCGTCACGTGAGTGATAGTTTAATCGGAGACAGTTTCGTATGCGACATAACGGAAGACAACGCCAGAAGGTGGATTCGAATTCTGAGCCTCTGAACGTTTGATAGTCCTTACGGCACATTCCGCTACATATAGGATACCGATTGGTATCAACTGTGTACCGGATATCTTTTCAGTCTCTTTTCAAGAATGTGGACTGTCTAGGGGTCGTCGTCAAAGACATTGTAATATGATAGAAGGGTTAAACATGTAATAGAAATCTGAGAGACAGGGTTAAGGATAGTTCCCATGCACCACAATCAAGTAGCCTGGCAACCTCCCCACAGCGCATGCTCCATTTCACAGGCTCCATTACCATCCCTGCCACCAATAGCGAAAGTTGACCTTTACTACGTTGCTATGACATATAGGGGAAACCAACCAACGCACGGTTCAGTTTGAATCCTGCCGAACAACTCCTTTAGTGTTGCACATGAGCGAACTACTTTTCATATGCTCTGTCCAGATAAACAGGGAAAATTATCTCCAGATAATTCTTTTTAACGCTAGGTCAACAGAGGTAGTATGCAGACTTGAAAAGTAATCGAAATGTTCGGTAAACATCTATTTGACTATATATGATGTCACTTCCGGCGATGTGCGCGAAGGCCCCGAATCCGGTCCAAAAATCTGACTGGTGGCTGGGGTGTTATTAGACCCCCAGCGAGGTGGTTGGTAGCCTGGGCCATGAAATCACGTGACTTTACGCCATGAAATCACGTGACTTGATTGTGGTGCATGGGAACTATCCTCGACCGTGAGACAGCTATCGGAATATCAAAGTGAACAAAGGAAAATCAAGTTCAAACAGAAGGAAATTCTCTATTTAGGTCTCAAGTCTGATCCTGGAAAGATCAGTGCAGTACTGGAAATGCCTCAACCTAAAGACAAAGCAGGCTCGCAGAGATTTGCTGTGTGATGATGTAGCATGGGTTTGGTCATATAAACATGGGAAATCTGTCCAAAATATAAAACAGATCATTTACACTGCCCCAATCCTAGCATTCGATGACCCGAACTTGCCTCTCACGTTGTCGAGAGATGCTAGTTCGGTAGGTCTTGTTGCGACCATTCTTCGGTAGGGTAGACCAATAGTATCAGTCTCTAATTAAAGCACTGACGCCTACAGACAAACTGAAGAAACGCCCATGTTGAATCTAATCACAAACCTCTCGAAGCCAAAATGAAAAAAAAAACGTGCATCGTATGTGTAGCGGCCTAACAGCATTTTACCTTAAATTGTGTATGGTCCATGGGAGACTACTCTTAGAGCTACTTGGTAATATTTTGTACGTGATCATGTGACTCAACTAATGGCTGCCTCCATGTAAGGCAGGTTGGTTCACCATGTGTGAGATAGATAGAGGTCATAACATACGGTACGTTGTTTTTCTATCATGTATTTGCTTGTGTATACTTTCATGAACAACTAAGCTATGTGTAAAATTTTGTTTTGGTAGATATCTAAGCTAAAATAATGTTATTTGCTCAACGTAAACTGGTAATGCAATTTCATGTTGTTGTTGTTTCACATGTATCTGCTCTTTACGTGTTCAAATCATTTCGTACACTTGTGACCGAAATGTAACTTCTTTTTCCTTTCATTTTTCTTGCAGTCAATAATTCAAAGCT
>JAVTVY010043676.1:0-22114 GCA_036873755.1 Hanleya hanleyi | reverse complement strand
AAATTCCTTTAGAACTTCGGAGAATTAAATTATCGCTGCAATATATCACAAAACTGCGTTCGAACCACTCAAATCCTGCATATAACTGTGTTTTCAACCCTGAGTACGCAGATTTATATTCGCTAAAACCCTCGATTATTCCACCCCTTGGAATCCGTATGAAACCACATCTTGTAGCAGCTGGTATTAAAGTTAGTCAGATTTTACCTAACGAGCTCTTGCCAACTCCACCATGGCAGTTAGCCACACCAGAAGTAGATATTTCACTGACTAAATATAAAAAGGGAGACACGAGCCAGCTCGTGTATACTCAGGAATTCGGTCTACTGAGAGAGAAATACAGTTCACATCAGGC
Organism: Hanleya hanleyi; assembly: GCA_036873755.1. Classification (NCBI taxonomy): domain Eukaryota; kingdom Metazoa; phylum Mollusca; class Polyplacophora; order Lepidopleurida; family Hanleyidae; genus Hanleya; species Hanleya hanleyi. The sequence goes on along the minus strand of JAVTVY010043676.1, from coordinate 21,759 downwards.
TATTTATACAGATGGTTCTAAAGATGGTGAGAGAGTAGCATGTGCTACTATCTTTAGTTCCAAAACTAAAACGTATCGACTGCCAGGTAAAAGTTCCATATTTACTGCAGAAGCAAAAGCTCTATTATCTGCTTTGGAAGGTATTGGATCCACTAGAAGGAAAAAATATGTCATATTCTCTGATTCACTGTCATGCCTTAAAGCAATTAAAAATGGAAATTCCACTCATCCCACCATCTTGGAAATTCTACAATTATATGACACTAGATTTGATCAACAGATAGATATTGTGTTTTGTTGGGTGCCTAGTCACGTTGACATCAAAGGCAACACTGAAGCTGATAGACTAGCTAAGGCAGCTTTGGATGGAGAAGTTGACCCTGTTGGTCTCCCATACAGCGATTTCAGACCATCTATCTGCGCATATGTAAGAAGGTTGTTTCAATCGCTATGGGATACTATGAATAATAACAAACTTCACGAGTTCAAAAAACGGTTGGTTATACTCACCTGAACAGTCATAAACGCTTCGACCAGGCCGTGATTAGACGATGTAGGATCGGTCACACACGATTAACTCATGAATATTTACTAAAACAGGAGCCGATTCCAAGGTGTATACCTTGCCATGAAGATCTGACGGTGAGACATATTCTCCTGGACTGCATAGATTTTAAAACTGTAAGATCTTTTTAGCAGAGTGAAAGAAGATTGTATTTTAGGTTATTTGAGAGAGATTGGTTTGTTGTACAAATTTTAATGTTTGTACCTATATAGCTGAAATATTGCTGAATGCGACGTTAAACCCTAATTCTCTCTCTCTCTCTCTCGAACAGTCCAATCACAAACGGTTAACCGTTACACTGCCCCGCCCTTCCAAATCATGACGTCCCCGTCATGGCCGTACGGGTCCCTCCGTCCAGGGTGACGTTACAGTTCCAGTTGTACAGTACGAATCAATATAAACAAAACTGCTCGCCAATTACGGGCCATCAGGGCCGGCGAAATCACTAGGTGGCCGCCCTCCGGCGGTCTGGCCGGGCCACTACGACATCAGGTCAAAGATCTCCTCTCCAGGTCCGTTGCGGGCGGGCGTACCTTAAGGGTTCCGGCCGCTGTCCTCGCGACCCCCCTTTTCCCGCTCTGGCACCTGGAGGGGTACGCAGAATTACCTGGGCGACTATCAGAGCCGCCACCCGACATTAGGTCTCCGTGCCACACGCTCAGTTGGAGGGGTCAGGTTTCCCCTCGTGCAGGCTGTGCTCCTCCGTCCAGGTCCACTTGTCGTAGACCTTTCGCCACTCACGCCCCTGGCGATCCCGGACCGAATCTACATAAAGCTTGGTGCGGTGCACCAGCACCCGCTGGGGTCGGGCCGCATCCAGGCTCACTGGCCTCTGCGCCGGTCTGGCCTCCGCTGCAGGCGGGCTCTGGACCCGGTCGGTGGCTCGCCCCGACCCCTCAGAAGTGCCGCCCGCACCAACCCCCTCGTCTTCGTCGGTGTCGTCTCCGCTCTCGTCCCCACTGTACTCAGCCACGGGCGGATGCAGCACCAACCTCCGGAGCTCCGGCATCGCCTCTTGCGGAGAGGCACCCTACCCACGGGCCGCGCCTCCGGGGCTTACGACGGCGACGGTTACTCCGGTCCCCAGCATGGTTTCCTCCGGATCCCGGGGGATGCTGACGGGGAGTGAAATTGGGACCTCCGATTCCTCCTGGCAGGGAGCAGGCCCCACCACCGACTCCTCGTCTGGCGCAGGCAGCAGCCGCGGTTCATCCTCCGCTACCTGCAGCGCCGTCTCCACCTCCGTCATCTCCACCTCAATGGGCCGATCCTTCGCCGCTCCCCGACTGCTTCCTGCGGCCGGCCCACGGCCGCCGATAGTTGCCGGGCCTCCGTGCAATGTCGCCCCCGCCCCAACGCCTGCACCGCCGACATCATGCGGCATGCTGCCGCTCCTTGTTCCGCCAGCTTCGGCTCCGGCCGGCCACCCGTTCTCGCTGGGGGCAATGGAGGCAACACCGCGATGTCCTGTCTCCGGGACATCGGCCCTCCCCAGTTACCGTCCCATCCGTGCCTCCGCTTGCAGTGTTCAGTCAGCCGCTTCTGCTTTGAAAAGGTCGCCGGACAATGGGGGCACAGGAGTGTCCGGTCCCGCCCAGCCTCCTTCCGGGCGTCCCGCTCCTTCGTCTCCTTCTGGCTTCTGCTCCCGTCACGGCGAGGCTTCTTGGCTCTACCACTCATGTTGCTTTTACTCTGCAAAGATAGAACAGAACAACCATTAGTAACGGCCCGATCCCTTTGCAAAGTACAGTTATCCCCCCGGCACCCCATAGGGCGCCCTAACAGCGATGGACTACTCCTTTCGCGGAGCAGGGGCTGGGACGTTAGTACGTAATCGTGTAGCCTGCGGGGCTTCACCACTCGCCGACCACGGGCTGCCGTCGCGTGCGTGGGGGCTGCCTCACCCTCGGCCACTTCCTCGCGTTCGTCCTCCACCTCGCTATCCGGCGTCCCCCGCGGTTCCAATTCGAATTCGTCCTGCCAGGTCGGCGGCCGGATGACGCGTCCACTCCGGCTCGTCTGGGGCTGGCCTATGGGTGGCTGCACGGCTACCGGGTGGGTCACGGCGTAAGGCTCTGCGTGAGCCGTTTCCGGCCCCTGCTGGTCGCCGCCATCGTCACTGTCGCTCTCCGACGGTGTATCGTCACCCTCCACGTCCAGCCGCGGATAACATGGTTTGACCCGGTCAACATGGACGACCTGTCGCCTCCCGTCGTCACTCCGGATCCGGTAGGTAACGTCCGACAAGGCCGCCTCCACCACAAACGGTCCCAGCCACCGGTCTCGAAGCTTCCGTATCTGTCCTGGCCGGGTCACTACGGTATGCAGATAGACCTGGTCTCCGGGGCCGAATCTTTGCGCCTTGGCCTTCAGGTTGTAAAGGCGCTTCTGCCGTCTCAGGGCCTTCCCACTATTTACCCTCGCATCCTCGTGGACGTCGACTAAGTGGTCACGAAGGCCCCCGACCCACGGCACGGGTTCCGTTCTCTCACTCGGGGGAGCCCCAACCGTCAGGTGAGCTGGCAGAGTCACCTCGCGGCCAAACGTCATCTTATTCGGCGTATACCCCGTAGTCTCGTGCGCGGCTGCACGGTACGCCATCAGGGTTAGTGGAATATACACATCCCAATCGTTGGGGTGGCGGGCGGCACTAGCATGAAGCATCTGACCCAGAGTCCTGTTGAACCTCTCAACTTGGCCGTTAGACTGCGGATGGTACGCCGTCGTCCGCGTCTTCATGCCGAGGATCCGGCACATCCCCTCGAACACTTTGCTCTCAAAGTTCCGCCCCTGGTCCGAGTGTATCAGGGAGGGGACACCGAACCGGCTGACGTACAAGCGTCTCCGCTTCTTGGTCCGGAAGTGCAACAGCCTCCACCCACTTCGTGAAATAGTCACAGATAACCACAATATGCAGATTTCCTCTCGTCGTCAGGGAGAGAGGACCCATCAAGTCCACGGCGATACGTTCTCCGGGGCATCCCGTCATCATCCCGCGGTGCTGTCCTCGGGGTTTCTTCCCGGCCTGCTTCCTCCGACTGCACGTGTCGCAGCTCCGGCACCACTCACACGTCGCGCTGCAGGCCAACCCAGGCGTACGCTTGTCGCACCTTCTTCAACGTCTTGAACACCCCCAGGTGTCCTCCAGTCGGGCTATCATGACATTCCTTAAGTATCCTCTTTTGAAGGGCCCGCGGGACCACCAGTAACTTAGCCTTCTCCCGGCCTCGCACGTCAAACCAGCGTCGCACCAGGAGGTCTCCTTCCAGGGACAAGGCGTCGTAGGCTCCCCACAGCGCTTTCGTTACCCCGCTGTGTTGACAGACTAGGTCCCACCGAGGTCTGGTACCAGCCTTCACCCATTCAATCACCGGAAGTAGCTCGGGGTCCGCAGCTTGGGCCGCTGCAAAGTCCTCGTTGGGTGGAGCTATGGTCACAGCCCGGGCCGCCGCCGTCTCTCCGTCTTCGGTCTCGGAGGAACGACCACACTGCTTGCACGGACGTCTGCTCATCGCGTCAGCATTCTGATGCTTACGGCCTGGTCGGTGGACGATGTCAAATTGATAGGTCGACAGAGCTTGGATCCACCTTGCGAGTTGGCCCTCCGGCTCTTTGAATCTCATGAGCCACCTCAAGGACCCGTGGTCGGTGCGCAGTAGGAACTTCTTCCCGTAGAGGTAGTGCCGCAACGACTTAACGAAGTGGACCACCGCCAGGAGTTCGCGCCTGGTCACGCAGTATGCCTTCTCAGCCTTGGTGAGTACCCTGCTGTCATAGGCCACCACCCTCTCCTGTCCGTCGACCTCTTGGGACAAAACGGCTCCGATGCCCCAACCGCTGGCATCCGTGTCCAGGATAAACGGTTTAGACATGTCAGGCATGGCCAGGATGGGCGCCGCTATCATCTTCTCCTTCAGGGTCTCAAATGCGACCTGACAATCGTCGGTCCACACGAAGCTCTTCTCCTTCTGGGTAAGTTGATGCAGGGGCGCTGCCACGGTCGCAAAGTCTTTGACGAACCTCCGATAATAGCTACACAATCCGAGGAAACTCCGTACCTCGGTCTGGGAGACTGGGGTGGGCCAGTCTCTCACAGCCTGGGCCTTCTCCGGTTCCGTCTCGATACCGGCGCCGGACACGACGTGTCCCAGGTAGGTGACTTTTCGGGCGCCAATGACACACTTGGGGGGTTTCAACTTAAGCCCATGAAGTTGTAGTCTCTGGAACACCACCTCCAGGGTTGGCCAGCATCTCGGTGAACGTCTTCCCGAACACGATGATATCGTCGAGGTAAATGAGGCACGTCTCGTAGTGCAGACCGGGCAATACTGCTTCCATCAGGCGGTCAAAGGTTACAGGGGCGTTGCACAGCCCGAACGGCATAACGCGGAACTGGTACAGGCCTTTCCAGGTGGAAAACGCGGACTTGCATCGATCTTCAGGCGCCAATTCGACTTGCCAGTATCCGGACATCAAGTCGAGGGTAGACCACCACTGTGCCCCGTTCAGTGCGTCAAGACTGTCATCGATCCTCGGCAGAGGATATGCGTCTTTCTCCGTGACGTCATTCAGGGCCCGGTAATCGACGCAGAATCTAGATTTCCCGTCCTTCTTCTTCACCAGGACGACAGGGGCCGACCAGGGTCCCTCGGAGGGCTCGACCACACCTCGTCGTAACATCTCGTCAACCTGCTTGTCGATCTCCCATCGAGCATGAAGGGGCGGTCTTCTAGGTGGAATACGAATCGGGGGTGCACTCCCCGTCTTTATCTGATGCTGCACCCTGGTCGTACGTCCCAGGTCATCGTCATCGGCAGCAAACAACCCAGCGTGTCTATTCAGCATTTGTTCAACTTCCCTCAGCTGGGCTGCACTCAGGCCATCCTTGGACTTCTCCAACGCCGGCCGCATATATGCGGGCAGGGTCGTCGTCCGCGCCCTCGGCTCTGTAGGCTCCTCCGGATCATCACCCAGTGTGGACATACTACCACAGAAGGTACCAGCGTGAATGACTGTGGACTCATCGGAAGCGTTCAGCATACGAATAGGCACACTACCATCAGATGCAACTCGAGAGAGTGTCCTCGCCATGACTAGGCCGGTCTTCTCGGTAAATGCGAGCTCCCCCTCAACTAGTCCAATCTCCCCCGGCGGTGCGTCTTCCACCCTGGCCGGGGCAAGCATCTGGGTTCTAGGCGGTATGGTGATGGTCTCAGCCAGGGCCAAACGATAACAATCGAAACTTCCTACGACCTCGCATTGCAGGTACTTGCCTCCCAGCTTCAATCGATGGCCTCTTGCGTCAAGGATACAGCCGTGGCGATACAGGAAATTGTACCCCAAGATGGCGTCGATGGACAAATCTCCCACAACCAGCGTGTGCTTCCACACCGTCCCTCGGATCGATATCCTGAAGTCTCCCTCTCCGAGCAAAGGCATAGGAGAACCGTCAGCCACCTTGATGGACTGGTACCGGGAGTCTCGAAGGACTGGTTTCACATCTGGGTCAAGCTGTTCCCATATCCGGCGGCTGATCAAGGAGATAGATGCTCCGGAGTCCACACAACACATCACTTTCACCGGTCCGATGGACGCAGGTAGGTATATCCCCGCTTCTCCCTGGTTATGAAGCGCAGGCCTGGATCCCTGGGGCTTTGATGGATTCCCGACCCGGGCGGTCGTCTCGGGGGCGGGGTGGGTGAACGTCTAGGGCACGCCGCCCTAAAATGGCCGTCTTCTCCGCACCTCCAACATCCGCGTCGTGGTTGTCGTCCCGCCCTCTGCCCCCGCCTTGAACTGGAGCGTCCCCGTCCCGGGAAGCGCCTCTTAAATTCTTCCATCAGGGTAGCAATCTCCGCTCTCAATCGGGCCTGTGCGTCTTCATCATCCTCACGAACGTCAGCCGGGATGTCTTCTCCCGCAGCGGCTCTTGCCGAGGGGTCGGCACGTCGACGCTGGGCGTCTTGGAAGGCCTCTACTTCCTCTGCTGCATGTACAGCCTCGTCTAGGGACTTCGGGCTGCACTGCCAGACTTTAAACCGTAGGTCTTCTCCAATCGCCTCGAAGAATTGGTCACGGGCCAGGGTGTCTTGGACCTCATCGCCCGCGTCTGGGTAAGCCATCTGGCCAAGTCTCACCAGGGCCTGGCCCAGTTCAGGTAGACCTTCTCCCCGCTGTCGTCGTCTCGACCTAAGCTTGGATTTATACAGCTCCGTTTGGTTAGGGGGTGCGAAGCGTCTCTCCAAGGCATCACGTAGGCAGATGAAGTTTGCCTCTCCTGGTTTCATCTTCAGACTAGAGAGGACCTGTTGTGCTGGCCCCCGCAGGGAGACGGCCAAGTGTTGTCCCTTCTCCTCCGGTGTCCACCGGTTCAAGGCTGCGCAATGTTCAAAATGTACCAGGTGATCTCTCCAGGGCGTACCCCCATCATATGTCGAAGCCTTAACCCACATCTTACGGGAAGGGGGCATGGTCGTAACGGTGGCCGTCCCACTAGTAGCAGCCGCTGAAAGGCGCACTTCTGCGCGGGAAGTAAACGTGGTTGCCTCGGCCCCCGTCGTCTCAGGCCCGGCGGTGGCGGGATGTCCCCTCTCCTCGGCCGCTGAATGTCGCAAATCGTCTGTCCCCGTATAGGCTGGTCCATGGAGGGTCTAGTAGTACTCTCCCCCTCTATCCCAGGTCTGGAGGGGTAGGCTGGGGACCCTACCATCGTCTGATTGAACGTCGTCTGCATGGTATGCATCTGTGCCTGTAAACTTTGGAGGCCCTCTAGCAGCACTCGATTGGTCGACGAGGTCTCGGTCTCGACGATGGCGGGCGCTGACAGCTCGGGTGGTGCTTCTACCGGTCTCACATCTTCTGTCGTCGCCAGCGTCGCAGATCCAGGTGACCCCACCCTCGATCGCCCTCTCTGTAGGATAGCTCGTAGACCCGCTATATCCGGACGTCTCGGTGTGGTTGCTGGACTACTCATGGTTAATGGCGCCGTCGGCACGTCGTTGTCGCTCATCTCTAGTAGTCGGTTGTTCTCTTCTGTTGTAGATCAGGCCAGATCCCACCGCTGCCACCAGTTTTCTCCGTGTAACGTGTACGAGCAGGCCCAGTCGTGGTGTTTACGAGAAAACGAATCAATAACCGGGATTGCCCACTGGCATTCTGGCCGTCACCGTCGTTAACCCCTTCACTAGTAGAGATTCGGGGCTCGAAGAGATGATCACAACCCTATAAGGATGACTGACGCTCATGTAAAGGTCTATATGGTATATTCTGCACAAATAGTATACGCGGTTACAATAATAGCGTAGAACCGCGTGGCTTAGACAGAATGTCTAATGAGATGTAACGTTAAGATATTTACATATATGTACAGACACTAGGGGAGTGTATGCAAATAAACTTGATGTATATATACACGTGATGTGTGAGAGAGAGAGAGAGAGAGAATTAGGGTTTAACGTCGCCTTCAGCAATATTTCAGCTATATAGCGACGATCAAACAAAATTCTAAGCAATCAATTCAAAAACTCGGTAAACTAATACGTTAAAACAGGTACAAACATTAAAATTTGTACAACAAACCAATCTCTCTCAAATAACCTAAAATACAATCTTCTTTCGCTCTGCTAAAAAGATCTTCCAGCGTATCTGCTCGATAAAAAGTATCTCTTACAGTTTTAAAATCTATGCAGTCCAGGAGAATATGTCTCACCGTCAGATCTTCATGGCAAGGTATACACCTTGAAATCGGCTCCTGTTTTAGTAAATATTCATGAGTTAATCGTGTGTGACCGATCCTACATCGTCTAATCATGGCCTGGTCGAAGCGTTTATGACTGTTCAGGTGAGTATAACCAACCGTTTTTTTGAACTCGTGAAGTTTGTTATTATCCATAGTATCCCATAGCGATTGAAACAGCCTTCTTACATATGCAGATAGATGGTCTGAAATCGCTGTATCGGACACCAACAGGGTCAACTTCTCCATCTAAAGCTGCCTTAGCTAGTCTATCAGCTTCAGTGTTGCCTTTGATGCCAACGTGACTAGGCACCCAACAAAACACAATATCTATCTGTTGATCAAATCTGGTGTCATATAATTGTAGAATTTCCAAGATGGTGGGATGAGTGGAATTTCCATTTTTAATTGCTTTGAGGCATGACAGTGAATCTGAGAATATGACATATTTTTCCTCCTAGTGGATCCAATACCTTCCAAAGCAGATAATAGAGCTTTTGCTTCTGCAGTAAATATGGAACTTTTACCTGGCAGTCGATACGTTCGAGTTTTGGAACTAAAGATAGTAGCACATGCTACTCTCTCGCCATCTTTAGAACCATCTGTATAAATAGCCTGATGTGAACTGTATTTCTCTCTCAGTAGACCGAATTCCTGAGTATACACGAGCTGGCTCGTGTCTGCCTTTTTATATTTAGTCAGTGAAATATCTACTTCTGGTGTGGCTAACTGCCATGGTGGAGTTGGCAAGAGCTCGTTAGGTAAAATCTGACTAACTTTAATACCAGCTGCCACAAGGTGTGGTTTCATACGGATTCCAAGAGGTGGAATAATCGAGGGTTTTAGCGAATATAAATCTGCGTACTCAGGGTTGAAAACACAGTTATATGCAGGATTTGAGTGGTTCGAACGCAGTTTTGTGATATATTGCAGCGATAATTTAATTCTCCGAAGTTCTAAAGGAATTTCATCCGCTTCTACGTACAAGCTTTCTTTGGGTGATGTTCTGAACGCACTGAGGCAAAGATGGAGAATAGGATCTAGCTTTGCCAAGTTTGACTTGCCTGCACCATTGTAAACAATAGAACCATAATCGAGTTTGGAACGAACAAGCGATCGATATAAATGAAGGAGAGTTTGCTGATCTCCCCCCCACTTATAGCTGGCAACGACTTTCAACAAATCCAGAGCTTTCGTGCATTTGGCTTTTAAGCAATTTATATGTGATTTGAATGTTAGTCGTTGATCAAACCACATGCCTAGAAATTTGACCTCTTTTACTACTTTGATTTCAGTTCCGTCTAATTTTAGTTTTGGATCTTCGTGCTGGAAGTATTTTCTGCAAAAGTGTATACAATTTGTCTTAGCTCTGGAGAACTTGAAACCATTTTCTAGACACCATTTCTGAATTCTGTGTAGACAAAGTTGTAATGTTCTCTCAATACTGTGTATACTTTTCCCACTACACGATATATTGAAATCGTCTACAAAAAGTGAGCCATCAATTGATTTATTCAGAACTGCAGCCAGGCTGTTGATCTTAATACTAAACAGAGTAGTAGACAAAATACTGCCCTGTGGGACACCCTGGTCTTGATCAAAATGATCAGACATAGTTGTACCCAAACGAATTTGGAATTGTCTATCATTCAAAAAGTTGGAAATAAAAACTGGTAAACGACCTTTTAATCCCATCTTTTGAAGATCTTTAAGAATCCCGTATTTCCATGTAGTATCATAGGCTTTTTCTAAATCAAAAAAGATAGAAACCACATGTTCGTTCTTGGCGAAAGCATTCTTAACAAACGAATCTAATCTGACTAAATGATCAATGGTACTTCTATTTTTTCGGAAACCAGCTTGAATATCAGTAAGTTTCTTTTCAGTTTCCAGGTACCAAACAAGGCGATCATTTATCATGCGTTCCATTGTTTTGCAGACACAACCAGTCAGTGTGTGCATATAAGGTTAACGGATACGTACACTTGGTGTGTGCATATAAAGTTAACGGATACGTACACTTGGTGTGTGCACATAGAGTTAATAGAAGAGTGGATAATAGAAGAGAATGTGTGCAGTTTAAGCTTGATGTTATATGGCAATAATATATATATGAGAGTGTATGCATATAGCTTTATAGTTAATATAGTGCTTTATGTCTGTGCGCGATAAGGGCGGCCTGGCTGCTGGCCCTTCTCTTCCGTCGTTGGAACGTTATGGATATAACGCTCTCTCCAGGAATGGCACCCCGTCGTCGGAACGTTAAGGATATAACGCTCTCTCCAGATACGACACCCAGTCGTTGAAACGTCAAGGCCCGTTGGAACGTTACGGCGGTAACGGTCTCCCCAATATATATATATACCCTCAGGCGTTGGAACGTCACGGCAGTGACGCTCTCTCCAGATATGGCCCCAAGTCGCTGAAACGTCACGGCCCGTTGGAACGTTACGCGGTAACGCTCTCTCCAGATACGACACCCAGTCGTTGGAACGTCACGGCAGTGACGCTCTCTCCAGAGACGTGGCAACCCGGCGTGTTCTTCACTCCCAGTCGTCGGAGCCTGACCCTAACTTGTCAGCTCACCAGTCTGCTTCCCGCACAGGTAAGTATAGCCCGGCGTCTCAACCCTTACGGCTGCTGCGACCCGTCTATAGCCCGGCCTGTGACTACACAACTTCACGACGATCTCTCAGGTAAGCATCACGCACCATTCACCCTCCGTGACCGTCAGGACAATTACTTGGATATATATTGTATTACCATTTCATCTGGTACCGATGAAACATCATTACTGCATGTCAACTGTCGTTGGCGACCCTCTGCGACCCTCTGCGACCCGGTCGCAAGCCACTGTGACCTTTTGCGACCTTCTGCGACCTTTGGCGACCCGGTCGCAGGTCTGTAGATTTCACGTTTAGTCAACGTTTGTCGGGAGGGGAAATCTGTCTGTGCTGTGCCTTGTCTTTTCTTTACTGTCTGTAACTTGTATCTTGTCTTTGACCCTGTCTGTTCTTCACTGGCTGTAATCTGTGCTTGGCTTGACTGTACAGTCTGTAAGTCTTGTTACCACTTTTACAGCGGTAAAACGAAGCCCGCCTGCACCGTATCTTGCCTTTGCTGTGTGGTCTGTGATCTGTATGTCTTGTCTTTTTCTGTGTGGGCTGTTTTGTTTGATCGTCGCTATATAGCTGAAATATTGCTGAATGCGACGTTAAACCCTAATTCTCTCTCTCTCTCTCTCTCTCTGTGGGCTGTGCTCTGTGTATCTTTCTTTAATGTGTGATAAATACACATATCCTTCTTGTGGGATCCGTGTTCTGTAGCTTTCTTGACTGTATAATCTGTGATCTGTATGTCGGGACTTGTACTGTACTGTTTATGATCTGTGTGTCTTGATTTGCTTGTAATGTGTGATAAATACACATATCCTTCTTGTGGAATCTGTGTTCTGTATCTTTCTTGTGTGATCTGTGAGCTGTATCTGTAACTTGTCTTTGGCCAGCTATACGCCGTCGGTGTAACTGTCTGCGACCTTTCTTGCTCCCAAAGCGTCCGGCCCAGTTTATCGATGTTTCCCGACGAAAACGGCTCGCCCGCCTGTGCCTTTACTCGCACCGCCCGGCTGTAATAACTGCGACCGTTTCCGTCCCGTATAGCGTTGCCCGGCCGTCTGCGCCGAATAAACAGGCTACACGATACGTCGTAGGATTATGGCAGGGGGAAACTTGGTTGATTTACCTCTGTATTTAGTGCAGTTGCATATTTCTGGGGGTGGAGGGAATCCCTAACTTTTGCCATATACCGCTTCACGGTCAACAAAATCGACCATAAATATTGTGGCTTTAGTCCCGTGCAGCGGGATAGCACAGCAATAATGTCGAAATTATCAACCTACTGGTATAGACCTAAAAGCCTTATTTTATACTGAAGTTAGACCATGCAAGTTGCCTGAATGTGCTACAGGCAAACACATTACAAGCGTCTAGTCCGTCATTCATAATCCAGCCGTCGTCCATTAGAGAATATCCGCGTCCATAATCCAAAGACCTATTCCATTTTCCACATAACATTATTAGCACCAAATTCAAAAAGACAATCATAGTATACATACACATAGGCTTGTTTCCTGCAAGAGAGAAGCGGTCAACAGTTTTCAATGATGCCGGTGTAGATTAGAATAGACTTAATACAATGGCCGTTATTTCTGGACACGTCATTTATTCTCTGTTCATATATAATGTAGACCGCAGCCCACAATAGCATTTAACAACACGCAGTTGTCAATACATGCCCTACTGTTAGACGATGACGTTTATGACGTTGACGTTGACTTTGACGTTGACGCTGACGCTGACGGTTCAAGCTGTATAAAGTGAAACAAAGGATTTATCAATAAGTTATCCAGTAATACCATTACTCTAAATTACAACATTCATAAGAGTTGCAGACTATAAGCTTTACCAAAACTATACCCCGGTACGTTATTCATGTACTATCTGGGGATACAGAGTTTCGCCATACACTGTCTTTTAGCTGTCAGATAGTCTCTAATAGACGATTACGAGACTTATAATACGTCCCAGGAAAATCAAGAGCATCTTATAGAAACAACTTGGCCCTCAAATCTACAAGAATTTATGATTTCGACGGAAAACCGCAGCTCTTCCGACACACAACAACTTTCATTTTCTGTTGTTACTCGCCACAACCAATAAGAATCCAAAGGTAAGTATAAAAACCCTAACCGTAGATCAACCCGGAACGGACTAGCATAAAGCAGTAACATACCGGCCCCTTAAATGTGACGCTTGTAGTCGTACTAGCGGAACATTTAACACCTAAACAATACCAATTATCAAAATAGACAATATTACAGTCAATATTGAATACAGTTCGTTTAGAGCTCGACAAATGCTCACAGTTCAGGAATCAATGTTTAGCTTTGCCACGATTTTTGTTTTCAACATGGCAATAGAGCTACACTCAGTCATTCACTGATTCCAGCATACATAGTTTATGTACAGGTCTTCTTAGTAACAGTCCCTTGGATTTCACTTCCACGGCCCTCACAAGGCCGTCTTGACCAGGAAATGTCCTAATGATTTTACCCAAGGGCCACACTTTCCGGGGAGTACTATAGTCCATGATGAGCACGACATCTCCCTCACGGAAGTTTTGTTTTTCCTTCAGCCACTTCTGTCTAAGTTGTAAAGTTGGCAAATATTCCATTAACCAACGCTTCCAGAACACGTCTGCAATGAATTGTACGCGTTTCCAGCGTCGACGATAGATGTTAGCCTTGCAGAAATTGTCCGAAAGCATTTCAGGACCTGACCGGAGCAGAAGCAAATGATTTGGGGTGAGTGGTTCTGCATCAGAAGGATCGCCTGATACGGGGGTAATAGGTCTGCTATTTACCACCGACTCTACCTCACAAAAGACTGTGTTGAGACATTCGTCATCTAGTGTCTCGTGCTCCAACAACGCGGTTAATACCTTTCGCACCGTACGAATCTGTCTCTCCCAAACTCCTCCCATATGAGAGGCTGTCGGAGGGTTAAACTCCCACTCAATCTCGTGTTGTAACAAGTAGTCGTGTATTTGCTTCTGATTCCATGACTGGATTGCTTCACGAAGTTCCTTTTCTCCACATTTGAAATTGGATCCGTTATCTGACCTAATCCTGGCCGGTTGGCCTCGTCGACACACAAATCGCTTCAAAGCATTGATAAATGAATCTGTATCCATCGTGTCGAGTTTCTCGATATGTATGGCTCGCGTTGTAAGACAAGTAAACAAACAGCCATATCTCTTGATCATAATCCGGCCCCGTTTTACCAGAAAATGACCAAAGCAATCACAGCCTGTGTATGTGAATGGAGGTTTCCCTGGCGTAACTCGGTCGCTGGGCAAATCAGCCATCCTTTGCCCACCAGGAACACCTTGCCTACGCTTGCAATGCACACAGTTTCGAAGAACTTTGTTGATTGCCACACGCGCTTTGATAATCCAGAATCCCTGACGCACATGACATAATACATGTTCGCGTCCAGAATGTCCGAGTTTCTGATGATAATGACGGACTATTAAGGTGACCACATAGCAACCTTTAGGAATGATCATTTGGTGCTTCGCTTCCTCGGAAATCGGGGCTGCATGTAGACGGCCGCCTACACACAAAACACCATCTGCATTGATAATCGGATCCAGCCTATATATGGAACTCGATTTCTTCACTGATAAGATTGGCTTCTTCTTGACTTCTTTGTCGGAGAAGGTTACGTCGTCGACAATCGGTTCCTCAGGCCACGAGGATTCGTCACACCATAGAAAATCTGGTCCGTATTTCCATCTGTCACTGGATATCAAGTCCTTTGCTGACACACCTCGAGAGGCATCATCCGCCGGATTGAGCTTAGACCCTACATAATGCCAGTCGACAGGCGATGATCATGTACGTATGGTGGCAACTCTATTGGCCACGAACGTCTGGAACCTTTTGGACTCATTTTTGATGTATTGCAGAGTGACCATACTATCAGTCCAGAACACGGAATTGTCAATCTTCAAGCGCAATTCGCGACGCAGCATCTGATCTAATTTGACGGAGATAACTGCCGCCGACAGTTCCAATCGGGGTATTGTCAGCTGTTTTATGGGTGCTAACCTGGATTTCCCCATCAGAAAAGCACAGTGAATTTGGCCGTGAGTATTCACTACCCTAAGATAAGAAACTGATCCGTACCCATCGCAAGACGCATCTGCGAAATGATGTAGCTCACAAACCTTCACCTTTCCAAAGGTTGAAGGCACCAAACACCGATCAACTTTGAACTGTTCCACATCAGGCAGTCCGTGTATCCACGCATCCCATTTTTCCCGATTGATGTCTTGAAGAGGTTCGTCCCATCCCTTCTTCATCCTACATTCATTTTGAAAGATTATTTTAGCTTTCAAGACGACTGGGCAAAGAAAACCAAATGGGTCATAAACGGAACTAATAATGCTGATCAGCCCTCTACGAGTACATGGTCTGTCTCGAAGACGGATCTTGAAACCAAATTCGTCGGTTTCGGTGTTCCACTGAACTCCCAATGCTCGCTCTGATGGAAGTTCATTACTGTTGAGATCAATGTGTTTCACACCTTTAGCTCTCAAATCCACGGGTATGGCCTCTAGAACTTCACGGCTGTTACTGATATATTTTGTCAGCTTGAAACCACCCATAAGAAGCAACTCATTCAGCCCTCTCACAAGGTGATTTGCCTCACTTACTGTTTCTACTGACTTTAAACAGTCGTCCACGTAGAAGTTTTCTTTCACAGTTCGAATAGTCTCGGAGTCGAACTGGTCAGCGTGGTCTTCAGCAGTACGTTTTACCGCATAGCTAGCACAACTCGGACTCCATACTCCACCGAACAGGTGAACTGTCATTCGGTAGATAGCTGGCTGCTGAGACATGTCACCGTTAGGCCACCAAAGAAATCGTAACGCATCACGATCCTTTGGGATCACCCTGACCTGATGAAACATAGCCTCGATGTCTCCCATAAAGGCTATGCTCCCTTGCCGAAAACGCTGGAGGACACCAATCAACTTATTTGTTAAATCTGGGCCCTGGTGTACCACCTCATTTAGGCTAATGTCGCCACATTTAGCCGCACAGTCAAATACGATCCTAAGTTTGTCAGGCTTATTTTCGTTAGTGACCCCATGGTGAGGAAGATACCAGATTGGACCATCTGATTTATTTGTGTTACTGTCCGATACCTTTTCCGCGTATCCGTTGTCTAGGAGATCTTGAATCCCTGATTTGTACTTCTCGTACATCTTTGCATCTTTGGATAGTTTCCGTCCCAAGGACTCGAGTCGTGATTCCGCGATACTATAGTTACTTGGCATGGCTTGTGGTTGTCCTTTGAATGGTATAGGCATCTCATAGTGTCCGTCCTTCAATCGAGCGGATTCGTTCCACAAATGAATGACACGTCTGTCATTAATGGACATCTCAGAGATCTCGTCCGGTAATGACTCGCAAGAGTCCAGTCTCCAAAATTTCTCGATTTGTGACTGCAGGCTCTGGTCTGCCTGAGCAAAGTTTGATACAGCTTTCCCAGGACTGCCATCTCCCAACGGACCATTCAATGTCCAACCGAAAGCTGTCCTGGTTGCGTAGGGTTCACCAGGCTTGCCCACTCTCACATCATGAGGTACGAGCGCCATAGGTACATCTTGTCCTATCAGCAGTGTTACCGCAGCTTGATCAACATTGGGCAACCTAATTCCTTCTAGATGCTGCCACTTAGATACATCTTCCTGTGATACCATACTGTCCTTCAGCATTGGTAATTTTGGAATCACAAATACATTAGGCAGATGCATGAGTTGCCGACCATTAATATCTGCTACATCTAACGACACAAGACTTGTGTCCGACTCACATTTCTCTTGATTTAATGTTGTGAGCGATAGAGTCGTTTTGGTCCCTTTCAAGCCAAGCTGATTCGCGAAAGATTGGGAACAAAATGTGTTTGTGCTACCTGTGTCGAGTAAGGCATATGTTGTCACATAACTCTGCTGACCATGCACCTTAACTGCAATCGGAACAATAGGTAAAGCTATTCTGGACATGCCGGCCCCATTGACGCCACACATCGAACTATTTACAGACACTTTCTGGTTGTCGGAATTGGAGTTCGACTCCTGCTGGTCGTTTGAGTAAACAGGCTTTACCATGGTTTCCTCGCTACGTTGTGATGCCATATGTAGCAGTCTTGAGTGTTTACGGATACACCCATTAACGTGGCATTTGCTTGGCTTGCTACAACTATATGACATATGCTGAGCAGAAAAACAGTTATAGCACAGCTTGTTTTTCCGTACAAATTCCCGTCTTTCCTCAGTGCTCAGCTGTTTGAAATTGTCACACATGTATATTGCATGACGGCCTGAACAGAATCTGCAGGGAGGAAATTTATTTCCCCCAGACTGGTCCACCATATTCTTGCTGGCCTGAACATTAAAGCTCGTACCGGTATTCTTCCCGAAGTTATTTCTCTGGGACTTCCCCTTGAATTCTCTGGTACTACTACTGGCACCAAATACCGGGTCATTTGCTTCCTCTGCTGCCATATCGATGAATTCGACCAGCCTACCGATTCTGGGATAGACTCCATGCATCTTCAAATGGCGAACCGCTTCTTTTCGCCACCTGCCTTGTAGAAATGACGGCAATTTCTCCACAATTGCCCCCATACGAATCTGATTATCCACCTCACTGAGTCTTTCCATGGCTCTGAGTGTGGCAACACAGCTTTTCACGTTGTCGGCATATCTCCGCAACGCTGTGTTGTCGCCATACTTCAAACTAGGACCGTCGGTGACCTTTTGAACCCACGCTTTCGAAATTACGTAGTGATTTCCGAAGCGTTCCTTTAACAGTTGCCTGGCTTCACCGTAGCCTACTTCGGGATCCATGACGGAACAGCATTCGATTACTTCCAGAGCTTTACCAGTGCAGTATTGTAACAAGCGATTTAGTTTCACACTATTGCTTACACCTGTGTCCTCTAAACTGTTTTCGAATGCACGGATGAACATATAGTATTTTAAAGGATCACCATCAAACTTCATGAGCTCAGTTTTCGGTAGCTGCATAACGTTTAGCATCTGCTGTTGAATGAGGAGCATTCGTTCATCAGAGTTCATATCTTCTTCGCCAGACATATTGAATATATGATTCGTGTTTGATGGCCTCGGATCCCTGATTGTATCTGACTGACTTCTATTAACCCTAGCCTGTAGCTCCTCCAGCTGCCGATTCTGTTTGTCGACAAGCTGAAGCAATGATTTCTCCCTTGAACTGGTTTCAGTAGGTTTACTGAGGGACAAATCTTCAGTCTGTTTTACCAGTTGTTCCACATTGACGCTACTTTGCCTTGGCTGGGTGTGGTGCCTACCAATGTCTGATTCCGCATACACCTTCTCTTCGGCTTCTGCAGCGGCTATTTCTGTTTCAAGAGCTATTTTCTCCTCAGCATGTTCAAGCTCAACTTGTTTGCGCTTTAACTCTTGGCGCTGTTTTAATGCCCTAGCACGCACAAGTAATGCAGCTTTCTTGGCAGCCGCTCTGGTTCTCCCAGAACTTGTATTTGATATGCCACTTTTAATCGCTTGGCTCACTGAATCTTCGGGTTTAATGTCATCGTTCGCCACTAGCGTGGTATTTCTACCGCCTGCTTTACCCATAATGCTTTGCTGCATCGACTTTGTGTCAATCCAGTCCCTGACGTCAGATTGCAGCATTTCACCTTTAAGTTTTATTCGCTGAAAATACGATTCAGCCTTGCTAAATTCGTCCGGATCATTCACTACTACTAGTGACATATAGCGATTATGAATGTCCATTAGCTTGCTATGAAACTCGCTATAACGATGCATACTCTTTTCGACTTCCGAGATTTCGGCACATGTCATCATTTGATCTCTAATTTCTCTGTCCTTCTTTGTCATTGACGACAACACACCACCTCTCTCCTGCCGAAGGCGGGCCATTTTCTCCGACACAAATCCCTCTTTGTCAGATATGTCCATTTTCCTGCGCACTACAGCGGCCGTGTCAGTGAGCGACATCATTGCTGATTCAACTGTCCGTGAAATTTCTTGAACTTTTCTTGTAGATTAGAATAGACTTAATACAATGGCCGTTATTTCTGGACACGTCATTTATTCTCTGTTCATATATAATGTAGACCGCAGCCCACAATAGCAGTTAACAACACGCAGTTGTCAATACATGCCCTACTGTTAGACGATGACGTTTATGACGTTGACGTTGACGCTGACGTTGACGCTGACGCTGACGGTTCAAGCTGTATAAAGTGAAACAAAGGATTTATCAATAAGTTATCCAGTAATACCATTACTCTAAATTACAACATTCATAAGAGTTGCAGACTATAAGCTTTACCAAAACTATACCCCGGTACGTTATTCATGTACTATCTGGGGATACAGAGTTTCGCCATACACTGTCTTTTAGCTGTCAGATAGTCTCTAATAGACGATTACGAGACTTATAATACGTCCCAGGAAAATCAAGAGCATCTTATAGAAACAACTTACAAATTTCTTGGCCCTCAAATCTACAAGAATTTATGATTTCGACGGAAAACCGCAGCTCTTCCGACACACAACAACTTTCATTTTCTGTTGTTACTCGCCACAACCAATAAGAATCCAAAGGTAAGTATAAAAACCCTAACCGTAGATCAACCCGGAACGGACTAGCATAAAGCAGTAACAGCCGGCAAGACATCATGATGTTCCAAAAATATCAAATCCGTATCGCTGATCAGTATTCTTAATCCATAATATTCGTTATAGAGTCGTCATCTAAAAAAAAAAGATGTGTCTCAGTCACGCTTTGATTGTGACTGTTCATATGAGAACCATGAGGATCTTGAAGTACATGGGTTCATACGGCCCCTAGCCCCAGGTTAAGCGGAATTAGACACAAGTTACGAAACGTAGCACCATAGATCTTGCACGCTATGTTCGTATTTTGCTATCAGCATGCGATATGTATCGCCAAATTTGAGAAACTTTGAGTGGAGGCGCTTGGTGGAATAGCCCTGTTTTATAAGTTTCTGCAACAATGTTTTGTGACGTTGATTAAAATCATCACATATAACACAGGATCTAGCAAATGCTACCAAGCGAGATATGTATACGCCATATGCAGGTCCCACTGGAATATTACTATCCAGAAAGGGATAGTTTACGATGTCGAAATTGTAATCATCTCTTTTGTCATAAAGTCGACGAGAGAGAATGCCCGCTTCATTTTTATAGAGGTAGAGATCTAAATAAGATGTGCCTGTAGAGCTATCTGTAGTTTCCTTCAAATCCAGTGAAGGTGGATATATATCCTTCACTGCGTCATTTATATAGCGATTATCCACAGCGAGAAGATCGTCTATATAGCGTTTGGTGAATGAGAAGGAACGGGCTTTGAATGGATCGGTTTTTGACAGCGCCTGCATATAGTCATATTCATAAGAGAACAGATACAGGTCGGCCAACAGGGGTGCACAATTAGTACCCATTGGAATACCTATATGCTGCTGATATGATATCTCTTGAATGATATCTCTTGTATGTAGTCGAGCTAAAGAATGCTTTATGGCTTCCGACATTAATATATCTACGATCAGTTTTCTTGAACACAGATACTATTAATGAACTTAGACGGTCAATAAGGTCCTGATGAGGATTGTAGTATAGAGAGTCGAGAAATCCCATGTGGATACATGTCTGTACGGTATGTGACCTTTAGCATCAAGCTCTTCCGTAAGACATTTTGAGTTTTTCAATATCCACATACATTCAACGCCAGAGTTCTTAGAAATAGTGGCGCAATACCTTTCTCAAAATGCTTTTACCTCCTGACGGGCCCTCGTCAATAGGGTTGAAAGAAGCTTGGTGGTGCAGCTTCTAGAACCAGCTATGAATCTAGCTTTGTATGGTGATTTATGCATTTTGGGAGTCCAGTATATTTTTGGTATGTCGTTATGATTGGTTGGGAGACAAATACCTCTTTCCCTGAGAAACTTTTTGTGATTGTTAAATAAATCTTCTAGAGTAAATGCAGTTTGGGTGTAAGTAGACGTATTTGATGAAGATATGTCTACACTCAATTCTTTAACCAGCACCTGGTAATAGTAATATTTACATATGAATATTATATTATTCGGAGCTTTGTCGGCTGGGACTATGACGAATTTACTTCTTGCGAATTGAGGTTTCTCAGAACTTGTTTTGCTTGGGGAAGAGTACTTCTGTCAATATGGCGGATTGTTTCAACGACCTTGCTCTTGGTGAGGTCCAGCCAATCAGCGAGTACTGTAGGTTCAACTTTTTCTCGCTTCGACCAATCAATAACGTGTTGTTCCAATGCAGACAGGACTATCTTCTGGTCGGCCTTCAGATTTACTCTTCTTGGCTCTCTATATTTAGGTCCCTTCATCAGGAGTAATTTCAGATCCTTATCACTCACCACATCAAGGTCACCAGTAACAATATGTTTGCATGGTGTATAGATAAAGTTCGACGATTCACAATCACAACTATAGCCTCCTGACGTGTATAAGTTCCAGTCAAACTCCTGGACAGCATTGGAGTAATTGAATATTTTGGTGGCTATAGATTTAGTGTACTTATATGAAATGCAAGGAGGTTCTGTGAACTTAAAATAGTTTGGTACAGTGTTGCGTACCTCTGGATCATTCAGGATTCGAGGTAAATTAATGATGTCCAGTCCTTTATCTAAGTAGTGGAGTTTCAAGAAAAGCCGATCTTGAGATGTTTCGATTATGTTCACTGGACGATACAACCGAAAATACGCTATATCTTGACTTACTTTGCTGATTTTTGATGGTATTATATTTCCTGAAGA
>JAVTVY010043675.1:0-21164 GCA_036873755.1 Hanleya hanleyi | reverse complement strand
TTCAGATGGCGCTATGATTGGAAAGCTGCGATTATCCGGGGGAATGATGTCAATTGCCATCGTATGCGCCATTTTGTGACACAAAACTCTTAAATTCGTGCATCATATTATTCTAGAATGTATTGTGAACAGTTTGAGATAAACTGAGACGTACTGGTAGGAGAGATCTTGTCTGTTTAGTCAATTGTTGGATCATGTCGTCTGCCAGTTCGTTGTTGGTGCTGGCAGTACTACGCTGTAATCTCAGCTGAGCCATGCGCGAGGCATGGTGTAATTCTTGTTGATAAAGTCAATGAGTGATTTTGAGCGACAAACTCTATAAATAGTAAGATCGTAGGCATATATAGTGATGGTGTACGGATATTTCATGATGTAGCGGGAATGTGTAACGTAGTACAAATGTACGGTGTCCCATTCCGTGTTCCTTGTCAAGTTGCTGGAAAAATATGCCGGAGGACTGACTGCATGCGGCGGAACGCCAAGATCAAAGAGCGCGTGCTGCAACGTAGCAGATCACGTGAGGGTGTAAATATAGATCGTTTGTTTACATATATCAGCTGATCGTGTCTGATATATAACAAACAATACCTTATAACAACAGTACTTTCCGTAATATCTGAATAGTTGATACTCGACCAAGAATTAATTATGACAGAAAAATTATCTCAGATAAATTTTCGCCCTATTCATAGTATTATTTCCGTCACATCAATTTCTGTCACAGTACTTTTTCAAAAATTTCACCAATTCGCTCCGCGTGGGACTATATGGGGGTGTGAGTGAATGAGGCGTGACCTTTGGACGTGTATAGACTTGTTTGTCTGATCATTTTGGTCCCACCACCTCCACCACCACCCACAAGCCGCCATCTTAAACCCACCATCCACCACCCACCACAGCCGCCATCTTAAACCCACCATCCAC
Organism: Hanleya hanleyi; assembly: GCA_036873755.1. Taxonomy (NCBI): domain Eukaryota; kingdom Metazoa; phylum Mollusca; class Polyplacophora; order Lepidopleurida; family Hanleyidae; genus Hanleya; species Hanleya hanleyi. Next base: position 20,240 of record JAVTVY010043675.1, on the reverse strand, counting down.
CCACCCACCACAGCCGCCATCTTAAACCCACCATCCACCCACCACAGCCGCCATCTTAAACCCACCATCCACCCACCACAGCCGCCATCTTAAACCCACCATCCACCCACCACAGCCGCCATCTTAAACCCACCATCCACCCACCACAGCCGCCATCTTAAACCCACCATCCACCACCACAGCCGCCATCTTAAACCCACCATCCACCCACCACAGCCGCCATCTTAAACCCACCATCCACCCACCACAGCCGCCATCTTAAACCCACCATCCACCCACCACCACAGCCGCCATCTTAAACCCACCATCCACCCACCACCACAGCCGCCACAACACCTATAGATTATGTTTATTACTAGGACGTCAGCGAAATACTAGTACCCATCCTCCGCATGGCAGAACTGTACAACCCAGAACAAGTCTAGACATGCCTTGATCACGTGATCGTCATTGGGAAACCCCCACTGGGGAATCCCCCGACCCGCCACACTTCCGCCACAAATCTGCGCAGAAACACCTGCGCACTCGTCAAAAGGGGACCTGTAATCATCTTACACTACTACTCATGTCCTTGGAAGACTATTTTGCGGATTTCTCCCAAAATCGTAGTATTTCATCAACCGTGCATTGTGATGTCATCGCTTAATGTGTTACTGCCCTTTATTACAGACGGCCCGGGACGTCATCACTTATTGTGTTATTGTCTTCTGTTACAAAAGCCCCGTAGGGCCTTTTCGAGGGCTTTCAAAATCCTCCAACTTTTACGCTTTCTTTACTACCACTGCCCTGGAGCACATTTTGATCTATCATGAATTCATTTATATGCAAATGGCCATCTTCTTCGTTAATATTTCAGTATGTAAACTTCGCGAGAAATACAATTTCGCAGGTGTGAGGTTTTAAAAAATGGATAATACGGTGTCGCATGAAGGAGATTTTCGTATGCAAACATCACATATCCTTTGTATCTACCTTATCTACGATTATGCTCGCTTTAGGCTGTTAGTGTTCCACCTCAACGTATAATGTTGTTGTGGGTTTCTATGAAGTCGGGAACAATTTTGCTGAATTGTAACCGGTAAAGTGATTTTCGGTGACATTCACAATAATCAAATGGCAAATTAATTCCAAGATAATTAATTTTCTTTATTGGATAAATTGTAACAGAATCAACGACGCAACGCCCGGTAACAAAACTTCAAACTTAACAATACTGTATATTTAGAAGCAACCATAAAACAGAAATGTTATGAGATAAAAGTGAATCGACTACATTACTTTAGTCTTACGGCATAGTACCCCATGTATAAAAATCCAAAGCGTGAAAAATAATATAATCAGTACTGTATATACATCGTAAGCCTACATATCAAACTGATACTGAATCTACAACGTAGGCCTACATATAAAATTGTTATTGTATATACATCGTAAGCCTTCATATCAGATTTGTTCTGTATATACATCGTAGGCCTACATATCAAATTGGTACTGTATATACATATTAGGCCTATGAAATTGGTACTGTACATACATCTTAGGCCTACATATCAAATTGGTACTGTATATACATCTTAGGCCTACATATCAGATGGGTACTGTATACATCGTAGGCCTACGAGTCAAATTGGTACTATATATACATCTTAGGCATAAATATAAAATTGGTACCGTATACATCGTATGTCTACATATCAAAATGATACAGTACATCGTAGGCCTGCAAATCAATTTTGTACTGTATATACATCGTAGGCCTACATATTAAATCGATATTGTATATACATCTTAGGCATACATATCAAAATGATATTGTATATATTGTAGGCCTACATTTCACATTGGTACTGTAAACGTCTGGGTAATATTGAGAATATAAGACTGCGTGAATTTGCTCCTCATAAAACAGATTGCATTTAAAATGGTAAATTATCGGTAATGGTCCCAAACCCTGATGACGTATTATATCTCTCTCAATCACGTGATGAATTGTGTATTCAGTCACCTGCACTACACTTATCCAGAAATCTAACATCGCTTGTGCAGCAAGAAACAAATTAAATTGTCATTGTCAACGAAAAGTACATGTGCCCCAAGGCGAGAATTCCTATATGTAACCCGATACAGCAAATTAAAGCTTGCTCTTCCGACTGTGCCAGTTCGGGGACCTTGCGCTGGCAATTAAGTTGATGTCATGTTAATTGAATTGTTTTAAGATTCCCACCAGTCATCTAATTATCATGAATGTTGGGGGCCTGCATTGCATCAAGGGGTAGAAGTGGGATTTTATTGTCATGGTTGTAGGGGGCCTACGTCATCAGGTTTCAGGACAATTGGAAGAAAGACACTCTTGATATATGAGAGCCTGCAATTTTAACTATTATAAAGCATGACAACACATGGACACATTATTATTCATTGAAAGACCCACTTTTATATCATTTCAATGTGATGTTATCATTAAGCGGTTTACTGGCAGATCAATTATAGAAGAGATACAAACTATCCATAGTTCTGTCTGCGCTTACAACGGTATTGACTGATATTCTATATCGCTGGAATCATATATGGTCTGACGTGTCAGACAAAAATGACATACTGGTATGCGATATTAATCCCTCCCTCCACGCTTCCGTCGCCTCGGATATGAAGGATATGTCCATATTAAACAATATTCCCGGCGCATGTCTCCGGAAGTCCACATTGCAGTAACATGACATTCTGATAATAATCCCTCTGTACAGTATAAGGAATTCTATAACACTTACATCTATTACACACTGATAACCGTGCAATTATTACACGATTTTGCACGGTTAAGAGCTTTGTGACGTATGAAATCTACACCCGTGATCTTGACACGCACAGGTGTTCGCTCGGGAGAATCCATTTCACAGGGCGGGTGATAAATGGCTGGACAAAGTCTCGTCTGCCAGTACAATCGAATAAACAAATAGAATGGATACCCTGCAAGTAGGAACTTCAGTTTATTTTAACAGCAGAAAATGTATAATCGCAGATATTTACAAACCAATTGGGACATACGAGTGTACACAATAAGAAACAGATCAACAGGAGAAACAAGACGTGATTTCAGATATGAATTATCTAGAGAAGTGGAGATCGAAAAGTTCACGAGAGACGCAGATGATGAATCTCTTCTTGCTGTTTTAAATGAGACACAACACGAGTGTGATCAGCTGAGCTGGGGGAGCCGCGTTGGGTATGTTTAAAACTCAAAAAGACTCTTGCCCAATCAGAGGCCACCATTTGCATCTGTCATATTCGTTCCTGTCCGTTAGATGTATTCTTGTCCAATCAGAAGTCGCCATTTCAAAAAGTTCCATCTTTGCTCGGTGTGACCTAAGCGTCGTCGGGCAGGCCTGGATATTCTTCGGGCAGCATGTCCTGAAACAGTTGTTTGCGCATTCTGATCGCATTTTCCAGGGCCTCGGTGGGTGGTAGCCCCATAGCCTCTTCCAAGTGAGGCTTGGTCTTCATGATGGACCTGTGCGTGGGGTCGCCTTTCATTTCAAGCGGTAGTAAGGTATACTGTTCATAGATCGCCATGGCTGTTTTCCTGATGCGCATTTGGGTGTATGCCTGTTGTAAATTATCCTCTCCGGCGTCCTCGATCGCTGCAGCGTAAGTATTGATAGCTGCTGTCACAATACGATCCCAGAAGGTAGGTTCTGCCTCACTTTCCACGGATGTAGGCTGACTATCTGAGGTCAAGCTCTCCGTATCACTAGATGGACTCTCAGCAATCTCTGTTTCGGTATCAGTCGATACACTCTCAGCAGTCTCTGTATCAGCATCCGCCTCAACGGACTCCTCGGAGTCTTCAATCCCATGTATATTTTTCTGGTGTCGCATCATATCGTAATGTCTGGTGAACGTGCGTTCGCACTCAGAGCAAGTATAAGCCATGTTGACGGTTGAACGTTGACTGTGCGTGTTTTTGGAAATACGCTTGCTTTTATAGACAGTAACGCTCATCAACGCTTAGCTTAACGCTTCAACGCCCTGGTGAATTAGCTCAGAAGCTCTGATTTCCATGGAATTGACTCCAATTCATCGAAATACAGTGACGCCCGTCAACGCCAGTCGTTACGCCTTAACGCCCGTCTCAGCGCCTTAACACACTTTCTTAACGCTTTAACGTCGTTTAATGATGCGTTCGAACAAATGTTTCTTTAGTGCTATTGCTCTGACATACGCCGCTTTCCAGTTCATGCCCGAGGTTTTCAACATCGACGCTGTTCTTTCAATTTCCATATGGACTGGGTCCTTATCCAACAATTTCATATGGGTCACGAGGTCGACATACCGCTGACGTAAAGCCCGTCGTAGTCTGGGTGCCAATCTGTTATGGGCTAAAATTGCGGCTTCCTCTTTCGAATACCCTTTGCGTTGAAACTTGTTTCCTGTGGCCTCCAACATCTCGCCCAGCTCGGCGTCCATACTTTCTTTGAACAAATCCTTCCATAGCCTCGAGTTCACATTATGTTCTTCAACCTCGGGTTGGTCCTTCACGGTTGGGTGATAATCCGGGACTGATGGTATGAAGGGGCCCCGCTGTATGGGGGTGGGTTGCTGCTGCTGCCCTACCAGATGTGGACTCGGTGGATGGTGTCGGGATATATGACGTTGCGGTGATCCCTCGCCGGGTAGCAGGTGGGTCGTCAGCCGGCGATCTTCGGGAGTATGGGCTTTTAAATCTACGAATAGGTAGCCGTACGGACGACCTGTTGCCACTTGAAACGCCTGCATGAAATGGTCGATGTTCTGAGGATAAATTCGACTACCAAACACACGGATTTGTGCTCTGTCAATGGGATTGGAGAACAACACAAAGTATTGGCAGTTCAAGGCAATATCTCTGGACGCCTTCCCTTGAAGAAAGAGATTCTGGGTCAAATACATGACGGACAGATTCCTATGATGGGATCCTTTAGTAAACAAGTCGGCAACGTGTGAATTGTCCTTGGCCGCACTCATCAGATCATCTAGCACTACCACGTTGGTCTGCTCGGGGTCAAAGTAATACGGTTCGTCTATGTCGTGAGGAATCCCTGGGACGAAACTCACATTCTGTAATCGCGTAGTTTCGTAGGCGGGCTGCCATTGGCTATAACACCAAACAACACGTGTCGGAGCTGGGGTTGCCACACTTTCCTCTAAGAACTTCATCACCCAGGACGTCTTTCCACATGCCGTAGGACCGCTCACCGTCATCGTATAGGGATGCTCTACTGCACTTGTTGGACCTATAGCGGGTCTCGGCGGTGTCTCTTCGTTGTGTTTGCCTTGAATGTGCCTGAGCATACTATCGCGACGAGAGAAGGTTCTCTGACAGAACGTACACGTACACGACATGTTGATCTGTCGACCAATACATAAGGACTGATGATGGACACATGTTCATTCTTATATGTACAGACACCACCACCAACACCACCACCACCACCACCACCACCGCCACCATCGGGCGTTGACGGGCGTCAACGCCCGGTGGTGGTGGTGGGAGCTCCCGTGTTGCAGAGCTCTTGGATCGGAGCTCTTGGAGCTCAAAGCCTGTGGAGCTCAGAGCTCGGAAGTGACATTTGCATATGACCTCTGTGAGTTCACTTCCGCTTCCGTTCACATGACCGGGACTGACCTTTGACCCCTGCGCGCGCTAACAATACCGGATAAAAATTACGCGCAGGGGTCAAAGGTCAGTTCCGGTCATGTGAACGGAAGTGGAAGTGACCTCACAGAGGTCATATGACAATATATATGTAACTCTGAAGAATGATATCATGGTTAGAATGATCTATATTTCAACTTAATTCAAAGTCATATAAGAGACACAGTGTTGTATTATGAAAAGACTTCAACAGCATTCTTATGACAAAAACAGCGCCATTTTTAACCATATCAATTCATGTGAACAGTTTAATTTCTTTTTCGCCATGGACCATTTCCTTGACACTGATACTGAACCTATCTCAACTGTGGACAAAATGTTCTTAAACACCCAAATAATAGACCGAGCAAATCATTGGCGTGTTTTATTATATAAAGAAGCATTGGCAATTAGAACTAACAAGCCAAGCCTCAACACTGGAATTTGTGCCTCGCGGGAACTTTTAATCTTCAGATAATGAGCTTGAATCAGCATTGACCCTATGAACTTCATACTAACGCCATGAGCTGTTTAATTGTTTTTGTCACGTATTGTATAGTATTGTTTTAGTCTGCACAGTGTTCACTGTCGTTAGTGTATATATATCATATCTCCCACTTGCTCCAATTTGTATCTTGAATAATGACTTTGAATTAAGTTGAAATATAGATCATTCTAACCATGATATCATTCTTCGGAGTTACATATATATTGTTATTCGTAAAACTCCTCTGTGGCACAAATGGATTTTAGAGGTCATATGCAAATGCCACTTCCGACCTCTGAGCTTCACAGGCTTTGAGCTCCAAGAGCTCCGATCCAAGAGCTCTGCCACACGGGAGCTCCCACCACCACCACCGGGCGTTGACGCCCGTCAACGCCCGGTGGTGGCGGTGGTGGTGGTGGTGGTGGTGGTGTGTATGTGTGTGTGTGTGTGTGGTGGTAGTGTGTGGTGGTGGTGTTGGTGGTGGTGTCTGTACATATAAGAATGAACATGTGTCCATCATCAGTCCTTATGTATTGGTCGACAGATCAACATGTCGTGTACGTGTACGTTCTGTCAGAGAACCTTCTCTCGTCGCGATAGTATGCTCAGGCACATTCAAGGCAAACACAACCAAGAGACACCGCCGAGTCCCGCTATAGGTCCAACAAGTGCAGTAGAGCATCCCTATACGATGACGGTGAGCGGCCCTACGGCATGTGGAAAGACGTCCTGGGTGATGAAGTTCTTAGAGGAAGGTGTGGCAACCCCAGCTCCGACACGTGTTGTTTGGTGTTATAGCCAATGGCAGCCCGCCTACGAAACTACGCGATTACAGAATGTGAGTTTCGTCCCAGGGATTCCTCACGACATAGACGAATCTCTCTCGTCGACTTTATGACAAAAGAGATGATTACAATTTCGACATCGTAAACTATCCCTTTCTGGATAGTAATATTCCAGTGGGACCTGCATATGGCGTATACATATCTCGCTTAGTAGCATTTGCTAGATCCTGTGTTAAATGTGATGATTTTAATCAACGTCACAAAACATTGTTGCAGAAACTTATAAAACAGAGCTATTCCACCAAGCGCCTCCACTCAATGTTTCTCAAATTTGGCGATACATATCGCATGCTGATAGCAAAATACGAACGTAGCGTGCAAGATCTATGGCGCTACGTTTCGTAACTTGTGTCTAATTCCGCTTAACCCGGGGCTAGGGGCCGTATGAACCCATGTACTTCAAGGACCTCATGGTACTCATATGAACAGTCACAATCAAAGCGTGACTGAGATACATCATTCTTTAGATGACGACTTTACAACGAATATTATGGATTAAGAATACTGATCAGCGATACGGATTTGATATTTTTGGAACATCATGATGTCTTGCCGGCATCATTGAGAACTATTGACCGCTTCTCTCTTGCAGGAAACAAGCCTATGTTTATGTATACTATGATTGTCTTTTTGAATTTGGTGCTAATACTGTTATATGGAATATGGAATAGGTCTTTGGATTATGGACGCGGATATTCTCTAATGGACGACGGCTGAATTATGAATGACGGGCCAGACGCTTGTAATTTGACCCCGAGCAGACCAACGTGGTAGTGTTAGATGATCGGATGAGTGCGGCCAAGGACAATTCACACGTCGCCGACTTGTTTACTAAAGGATCCCATCATCGGAATCTGTCCGTCATCTATTTAACCCAGAATTTCTTTCCTCAAGGGAAGGCGTCCAGAGATATTGCCTTGAACTGCCAATACTTTGTGTTGTTCTCCAATCCCATTGACAGAGCACAAATCCGTGTGTTTGGTAGTCGAATTTATCCTCAGAACATCGACCATTTCATGCAGGCGTTTCAAGGGACAACAGGCCGTCCGTACGGCTACCTATTCGTAGATTTAAAAGCCCATACTCCCGAAGATCGCCGGCTGACGACCCACCTGCTACCCGGCGAGGGATCACCGCAACGTCATATATCCCGACACCATCCACCGAGTCCACATCTGATAGGGCAGCAGCAGCAACCCACCCCCATACAGCGGGGCCCCTTCATACCATCAGTCCCGGAATATCACCCAACCGTGAAGGACCAACCCGAGGTTGAAGAACATAATGTGAACTCGAAGCTATGGAAGGATTTGTTCAAAGAAAGTATGGACGCCGAGCTGGGCGAGATGTTGGAGGCCACAGGAAACAAGTTTCAACGCAAAGGGTATTCGAAAGAGGAAGCCGCAATTTTAGCCCATAACAGATTGGCACCCAGACTACGACGGGCTTTACGTCAGCGGTATGTCGACCTCGTGACCCATATGAAATTGTTGGATAAGGACCCAGTCCATATGGAAATTGAAAGAACAGCGTCGATGTTGAAAACCTCGGGCATGAACTGGAAGCGGCGTATGTCAGAGCAATAGCACTAAAGAAACATTTGTTCGAACGCATCATTAAACGACGTTAAAGCGTTAGGAAAGTGTGTTAAGGCGCTGAGACGGGCGTTAAGGCGTAACGACTGGCGTTGACGGGCGTCACTGTATTTCGGTGAATTGGAGTCAATTCCATGGAAATCAGAGCTTCTGAGCTAATTCACCAGGGCGTTGAAGCGTTAAGTTAAGCGTTGATGGGCGTTATTGTCTATAAAAGCAAGCGTATTTCCAAAAACACGCACAGTCAACGTTCAACCGTCAACATGGCTTACACTTGCTCTGAGTGCGAACGCACGTTCACCAGACATTACGATATGATGCGACACCAGAAAAATATACATGGGATTGAAGACTCCGAGGAGTCCGTTGAGGCGGATGCTGATACAGAGACTGCTGAGAGTGTATCGACTGATACCGAAACAGAGATTGCTGAGAGTCCATCTAGTGATACAGAGAGCTTGACCTCAGATAGTCAGCCTACATCCGTGGAAAGTGAGGCAGAACCTACCTTCTGGGATCGTATTGTGACAGCAGCTATCAATACTTACGCTGCAGCGATCGAGGATGCCGGAGAGGATAATTTACAACAGGCATACACCCAAATGCGCCCTCGCATCAGGAAAACAGCCATGGCGATCTATGAACAGTATACCTTACTACCGCTTGAAATGAAAGGCGACCCCACGCACAGGTCCATCATGAAGACCAAGCGTCACTTGGAAGAGGCTATGGGGCTACCACCCACCGTGGCCCTGGAAAATGCGATCAGGATGCGCAAACAACTGTTTCAGGACATGCTGCCCGAAGAATATCCAGGCCTGTCCGACGACGCTTAGGTCACACCGAGCAAAGATGGAACCTTCTGAAATGGCGACTTCTGATTGGACAAGAATACATCTAACGGACAGGAACGAATATGACAGATGCAAATGGTGGCCTCTGATTGGGCAAGAGTCTTTTTGAGTTGTAAACATACCCAACGCGGCTCCTCCAGCGTTGGTATGATGTAACATTGGGGAAAATAAACTATATGAAAAAAACTTCTTGTTGTTGTTATTCTCTCAAGTGTCATCCTTGTTGTTGTTGTTGTTGTTCTCTCTCCGGTCTATATCCGGATGTAAACCACAGATGAACAGGCCAGTACACGCATTCCTATCATTCAATATGACCTTGAACTATCACCTGATCTCTCCGTGATTCCCCAAATACAAATTGACATCTTCGGCCACCTCCGGGTCTCTTCGGTGACCTCCGTAACATCTTCGGTAACCTCCGTGTCTCTTCGGGTACCTCCGTGACATCTTCGGCCACCTCCGTGTCTTCCTCCGTAACTACCCGACTGTTCCCGTGTATACTCGGATGTACCCGGAACGTCCATCTCTACCCCAAACACACACCCACATACCCCCAACATGTCTGCTTTCTATACGACGGTCAGACTGCGCATGCGCAGACTCTTGCACACGGACGAACTATTAGTCGATACATTACAAACTCCACGAGAGCTTCAAAATAAGACCACATACGACACCATAGGACAATTACGGGCTCACCTAGACCCCAAAACGTTCACCCCGTATGGACCTATACCTCCATAGCCATGCAGTATAGGCCTATGGGCCTACCCAGGCCTCGGTGAGCTTTTTCCAAAAATTTCACCGTTGCGCTCCGGGGCCCTTCCCATCATGTTCTAAATGACGAGACGTGAAAAACAAGACCAAACAACCCATATCACAATGAACGTGTGTGAATTTTCCAGGTTGAACCTATACCCCAATATAGCCAGTATGGGACTATATGGGCTATATAGTACTTTTCCAAAAATTTCATCGTTGCGCTCCGAGACCCTTCCCATCGTGTTCTAAATGACGAGACGTGAAAAACAAATCCAAGCAACCCATATCACAATGAACGTGTGTGAATTTCCCAGGTTGGACCTATACCCCCCATGGCCAGCCTATGGGCCTATATACAGACCTCGGTGACTTTTCCCAAAAATTTCACCGATTCGCTCCAGGACTCCTCCCATTGTATTTTTCTCGGCGAGACGAGAAAAACGAGACCTCACAACCCATAGTAACACCCCAAAAAAAAATTGACCATCCCCATACCCCATACAGGCATATTCCCTTATATTGTATAATACAGACCCCTATTGTAGGGGTAAAGTCCGTGTTCCGCTTTTTATAGTTTCGGAAAAAAATCCTAATTTTACATGCACCCACCCCATTGACTTGATAGGCAGCCCCCGATAAGCCCGGGGACCGATATTAGCCCTTTTGGCTAGAGTTGATAGGGGTTTTCCCCTATTTTAGGGGTAAAGTCCGTGTTCCGCTTTTTATATTTTCGGGGGAAAATCCTAATTTTACATGCACCCACCCCATTGACTTGATAGGCAGGCCCCGATAAGCCTGGGGACCGATATTAGCCCTTTTGGCTAGGGTTGATAGGGGTTTTCCCCTATTTTAGGGGTGAAGTCCGTGTTCCGCTTTTTATAGTTTCGGGAAAAAATCCTAATTTTACATGCACCCACCCCATTGACTTGATAGGCAGGCCCCGATAAGCCCGGGGACCGATATTAGCCCTTTTGGCTAGGGTTGATAGGTGTTTTCCCCTATTTTAGGGGTAAAGTCCGTGTTCCGCTTTTTATAGTTTCGGGAAAAAATCCTAATTTTACATGCACCCGCCCATGACTGGATGCCCCTTCACGAATGCTTCACTTTGATACCTCACTCGACCCAATCGGACCATGCAGCGTATTTGAAGTCTGGGGACTACTTTTTCTCCGCGGAGGGAGACCGCATCACCGCCAGACCGCATCACCGCGGAAGAATACATGCCCATGACCGCCACCTGACCGCCACGTAACCGCCACCTGCCGCCACAGAGGTCAAAGGCGTGCATGAGCGCTTCCTATACTTTAACCTGGGTTCCGCCTCAAATTTTACCCGGGGAACAATTAATGAGGTCAATATGGCCTTAAATGCTTAGACCCTACTACTGATGTCGGTTACAGGCCACAGAAATTACAAACGAAACGACATCAAATGTTTGTAATTTCACATCTGTTCCACAGTCATCACATCTTGGCGGTTTTTTCCAAAATGCCAATGTTTCCAATAGCACCGTGAACATAAATTTTCTTCCTAGTTAAATAAATGCTGCCAACATTTTTCATTGCTTGAGAAAAAGCTGTAAATTAATATTTATTAAAGACGTAATTTTCTCTCTCAAGTTTAACTGTTGGTTCCATCGTGATTGATTAAGAATGCCACACAAATAGGCTTGTATGCATTTACGTTTCACTGCGCCCCCTTCTGAGAGACCACATAAACTCGTCCATTGATATTGACACCCTGCCAACTGAGGCGGACGGCACATTTCAACAAAGGGAAGAAAGATTGTGAACGTTCACCATATTTTTCAATCTTTCATTGTAATCTTTGTTGATAATCAATTTGAGTAGTGCAATAGAATAGAAATAATGTTTTCATAAGCGTGCTAAATCGTTAATTTACGCACGGTTAGTGTGGGAAAGTTTATAAATGAAAACATTATTTCTTAAATCAAACCTCATAACGTGATGAGGAAATATTGTAAGTCACTAAAAACATGAATAATAAAGGGAGGCACCTTCAAGACGAAGTTTAATGGTCACGAGCTTTCGCAGATAGTGGATATCTGCTTCGTCAGGTGAAGCAGATATCCACTATCTGCGAAAGCTAGTGAAAATTGAACTAATTAGTTAGTGTTAAAGGTGCCATCCTTTACTATGCATTTATACTACACAGACTAACACGGCTACCCCCTATCTCTACTGAAAGCATGATATTGTTACATGTAAAGGAGATGCAGATCATATTGTAGCTGTACTATAGGGGATCGCAGGTTCAAGTTAGTTTATTTACCTCTCATATTTAGTTTGTTTACATGTATATATAAATTTTAAAAAAATACAAACATCATTAAGAGAGTACACATAAGCAACCCAGCAAGAGTTAAGAGAGATGTTTTTACATGAACCAGATGGGCGTCGGAAATATGGTTGATGAAAAATAATTTTGTTTTGTTATGTTACACATTCAGGGAATTGGCATGCAAGCATGATGATTATATATTAGCCTACATCAGCAAAATTTTGATATATGTTATACGTAACGATAATCATAACGGGAAATTTTCTAACATCAATCACTTTTCATTTCTAGAGATCGTTCACTGCTGGATTCGGGGCAGCAGTTGCTGAAATTTCCGACATTGTCAGGTAGTTTAATATCCAATATAAATGCAAAATAGTATTTGCAGTACATCAGATCGACCTCTCACGGATGCTGAACAGAGTTCGATTAAAAAGTATTTTTTTATTATTTCCCATATAAAATATATATTTCAAAATGAATCAAATTGTCGTGTTTATCCTTAGTAGTGTAAAATGAAATTATACACAGAAGTCCATGTTCTTCTATGGGGACTTCTTCTGATGACTGGAGACAAAAACCTGAATAGTACAGATAACATAAGACACGTTTCGATATATGTTATATACACTATTAAAGGAAAAAAAAAACCCGATTAAATGTAACTCTGTCGCAACCGTTAAATGTTTTTAAGCCGCATCATAATGTGGTTCAACACTGAACTAAAATGTGAATGGATGAACAGTACCATGCAGATTCACTGCATGCTTGGCAAACGCAAATCCAGATGTATGATTGTGAGATATGTATCTGTGTATGAATGTGCTCGGCCCAGTGGAATATTGGCTTATAGCCAAACTGGCTACCGAGTGTAAAGAAAGATTATTATTATTATTATTATTATTATTATTCTTTTAAATTTGGACAAATCAAAATGGTCAACAGTCTCTGCCATCACCTAACTATCTAAACGCGAACGTCAGTTATAGCATCTCGCAGCTGTTTCCAGAAATGCGGCTGTTCGCGTGGATCCTCTGGCCATTTCAGAAACGTGATTTTGTGCCAAAGGTTCCGTAGCGGTTTCGGCATTTCACGGACAGGAATCTCTTCCAGGAGAATACAAATAATAAGATCCTCCCTTCCTTCCTGGAGAGATTTCATGCCCGCATATTCTATTTCAAGTGGGCCATAGGTGGAGTTAAGAAAATGCCGGCTGACTGCTAAAATGATCTTCCTGCTTTCTCTCATTTTATCTACGATGTTTTCGTGAATAGGTTTGCCTGGTGTGAAGTCGCGATTGTGAAAACATAGTTTCAAGGGATCCGCTCTATTTTCAAGAACATCGCGTACATCGTTATATATCCACGAGTAATTCTCTTCGACGTATGCGACAAACGCATCATAGACATACTTTCTCTGAACAAACATTTCGACTGGCGGTGTTAGTTTGGTGTAAAGCCAGTACCTAAGGTTAGTGCGGTAACGATACACGATATAGCATTGTGAACATAGGAGAGAAACAACCAACAAACCGACAATCGCAACAATCAACCATGTTCGACTGACACAGCTCACAGAAAAATTGCTTATCTTGCTTTCGAAACTGCTCAGATCGACGAGGCTGCCATTGGCGAGCACACAAGTGTAGTTTCCGGCTAGGTCGAGAAAGCGCTTATTCTTGTATATCCAGCGTATGGAATCCAATGTTGCACAAGTGCATTGAAATGAATTGGAACTAAACTTAAAACGAACACGAGGCTGAGGTGCAGAAAAATGGTCAAGGCGGGCCATTTCTTCGGCATTCAAGTGAGTGATGGCATTTCCTGACAAATCTAACCAGCTAATCTTCATCAGCTGTGTTATGGCCAAAGGAACGCCTTGTAATTTGTTGTTTGCCAAACTGATTGAGCTCAGATTTGTGTTGTTAATGAAGATGTTTCTGTCCAGCCTTGTCAGTTTGTTCGCCGATAGATCTATTTCCTGCAAATCGCTCATGTAATTTAAAAAGTTTGTTGTTGTCCTGGAATCCCCTATAATAGCATGTATGTTCGGATTATACCGTAAGCTCAGTCTTTGCAGCCTTCGAAGTGGATGTCTGTGACTTTCAGCTTTCGGCAACCAGGATACATTCACATGACTGACACACATTTGCCCAGGAAAATAAAAGTAGGTGTGAGAGGCATCCAGCGACCGCAAATTGTGGAAATAACCTATGAGGCAATAATGATAAAAACCATGTGTTGTGCGATATTGGCTTATATTGAGGGTCAGGAGTGAATCGCTAAAATTCGATGATGATGATAGATCTATGGAAGAGTCAAGTGATGGGCGTCGTTGGATTTTTTTTATATGGATGTTGTCACTAATATCAGCATGCTTGATAAACGGGTGTCTCATTAGCTCAAACAATACTTCTCCTGGTTGGTAAAGACAGTTGGACTGAAGTTTTAGGATTTCCAGACAATCTGACAAACCACTGAATGGTTGCCAAAACATTATAGAATTACTGGACAAATCAATAGATCGTACACAAATATTCCTTAGATAGATCGTCTGATTTCGGTGCACATTAAATGTACTCGGCTGTCCTAATCTCTTGTCATGCCTTTTGGTTAACCCGCTGAACTTGATTTCCTCCATTTTAGTGCTATGCTTCTGAAGCCCATACAAGGATTTTAACGCGGTCACCAGTCCAAGATCTGCATTGTTCGATAGGTCTAGTATTGACAGTCTTCGTAGAGGAAGAAAGCTTCTCTTATCAATATGACGTATGCCACCGTTCATTCGAAGTTCACTGACGTTTGAATTAGCAAATACCTGAAACATGTCTTTCGTAAGAGCACGACTATGATCAGAGCAAATTGTTTCTAGTTTCGTCAGCTTACCGAAACCATCACCAAAAATAAAGTGCTTTGGAAAGTCCATACATAGTTTCTGCAGGTTGATGAACTTTGGAAGCAGTTTGACCATTCTCTTTATGGTGTTTTGACTCAGACCTTGTACAGATAATGATGATAAATTAATTAACGGTTTAAACAAAATCCATATCTGCAAATCATTCCAGTGTCGGTTGAACGACAAATTCAGGAATTGGAGCCTTCTCAAACCTGCGAACGCCTTTGGTTCTATATATTCTATTCTATTCTGTTCTTGGAAAGGTCCAGAATCTGCAAGTGTCTAACGCCTGCAAACGCCATGGGTTCTATATATCTAATTCTGTTATTTGATAGGTTCAGATACTTCAGGTGTCCAAAGCCATGGAATATGAAATTCTTCACGCGTCCGAGGAGATTTGAGCTGAGGTCGATCCTACTCGCCTGCGTGGGGAACGTGGAATTGGGAATTTCAGGCCAACTCTGACAACTGCAGTCGATAAAATGATGTCGTCCAATCTTGCAATTTGTCTTCTCTCTGATTATAAGACTGTCCCTTCCTACAATAACCCAAAACAAATAAATTTGATAATATAAACATGAAGTAACATATCTAGGCTGTGCTGATCAGTGTCCAGGGTAATAGGAACTGTGAGCACTCTCGTGTTCTGGCACATGTAGGCACCGTCGTGATATGACTGAAACAAGGTTGAAAATGACGTTAAACACTACTACTCACTCACGCACTCACTCCTAAATGCTCCTGTAAGCAATACAGGTTGATTACAGCGCGCCACTGCTCCGTATGCACAGTACGCACTATACTAATTAGTTCCAAGTATTTCACAGGAAGTCTATAAAGACATCTGTGCCAACCCGGAAAATCACATTTTGACAGAGGTTTTGCCTGGCCCTATTTACCCAGAAATACGAGTATGGTTGGTAAACACTTTTACCATGTTTACCTGGAGTTATTTTTAATCTAGATGTCAATAAACGATCGAGAATATTGTTTTGACATCCTCAATTATATGGGCCAACATCTAATATCGCTATATTTTCTATTCAGTGAGCTCGATGTTCAAGTCAAACTCTTCTATTTCAATTGTAGGTTTTGTAGAGCATCCGATGAAGAAAGCCACTGGTGCTTCTGAATGACTGAAGCTATCTACTGGTAATCGGCAAATCGGGTGAATATCTGGTGATAATTAGCCGGTCACTTAAAAAAATTATAAGGTGCTGAAACTTTCCAGCTTTAGAGTATCCCATATTAGAGTTGTTTTGGGCCTATCTGAATGACCTCCGAGCAGAGTACCATGGCTAAATTAAAAATGGAGCGCATGCAATCGTTTTCTTTGCTTTTCTCAATTTTTACTATTTTTTTTCTTCCTTAAAAGTTCTCAAACTTTATTATTTCACATGAGATAATTATTTCCTACTTTATTTTTTTTGTGGGAAAAATTGAATATATGCAACTATAAGCGTCTGGTCCGTCATTCAAAACACCGACAAAACTATTTTTCTTGGAATATGACTTCTTGGGAGTGGTTCATAGTGGATGGTTTTATAGCTTATAATAACGTAATTAAAGTTTGATCCAGATATGTAGTGTTGAAAGTTTCAGGCCCCAAATCTATAACATAACAAAAGTTTTTGGGCAGTATACGTCGAGTCAGTGTATATTCGATGAACATTTGAATCCATAACTCGTGTGATATTTGAACACGTTCTCAACTGAAACATATGGGGTCGCTAAAAACATGGGATTTCCCATATATCTAATAATTTTCACCTGTGCTACACCAGTCAAAAGATCTCGACCGAGATTATCCTGGAAGTGTTTGCATCGGTATACGCGTGCATGCAGTGGGCGTGACCGCTTTCCTCAAAGTCATAAACATATGGATGTCTATACCCAATCCACATATCGATTATGTTATGACAGCTGACATCACCGACGCCGAGATCTAAGCTATTTTCTCTTCAGTGTGTTTGATATTTATATCTCACACATCGATTGTATCGTCTTTTATTCAATCTGATACTTGACCCCGGCTGTATGTCAGAATCTTGGCTATTAGGAATTATCAAACCAATTTATAAAAACAAGGGAACATAGATGAACCCGAAATTTACATACCTATTACAATTCTTAGCTGTCTTGGCAAATCACAGTTTACGTCTATTATAAACAGCATATTGGGGAAGTTCTGCTAGAGAAGTAGTGTGTTAAAGGAATCGCAGACTGGGTTTAGAAAGAGTTATTCATGTATCCATAATATCTTTGTATTGCATCACATTGTTGAATATTTTTCAAACAGAAAGAAAAAAACGCTACTGCTCATTCATCGATTTTTCTAAAGCATTTGATACGGTCTGCTGTATAATTTAGTTAGAAGGTATGGGTGGAAGATGTTTTAATCTAATTGGAAATATGTATGCCAATCAATTAATTAATATAATCGGTAGTGTAGTAATCGGTAAATCACGGAGTGTATTTTTTGTTTTTGATGTTGGAGTTCGTCAAGGCGAAAATTTATCGCCATTATTATTTTCATTGTATATAAACGACACAGAAGACGATTTTACTGTCTGGATGGTGGTTTACAAAGTGCTTTGGTTGTTTTTGAGAGATACTGTGACTTTTGGGAATTGAACGTTAATATTATCAAACCTAAAATCGTCTTTTTTTTGTAGACCTAATCTATTTCAAAGGTAAAGAAATCGAAGTGGTCGTTAGTAGTAGGTAGCAATGATTTAAAGTCAACTTTTGCCGGGGGAGATAACTCTTGCATCCACCAGGGGGCGCTGTTTCCAGGTTAAAGGTATAGGGGACGCCCCATCGCCTTTCACGCCTGGGGCGCCAGGGGGCGCCACCAGCTGCGTGTGTATTCCTCCGCGGTGATGCGGTCTGGTGGTGATGCGGTCGCGGGAAAAAGCTTCCGCGGAGAAAAAGTAGTCCCCAGACTTCAAATACGCTGCATGGTCCGATTGGGTCGAGTGAGACCCAAGTGAAGCATTCGTGAAGGGGCATCCAGTCATGGGTGGGTGCATGTAAAATTAGGATTTTTTCCCGAAACTATAAAAAGCGGAACACGGACTTTACCCCTAAAATAGGGGAAAACACCTATCAACCCTAGCCAAAAGGGCTAATATCGGTCCCCAGGCTTATTGGGACCTGCCTATCAAGTCAATGGGGTGGGTGCATGTAAAATTAGGATTTTTTCCCGAAAATATAAAAAGCGGAATACGGACTTTACCCCTAAAATAGGGGAAAACACCTATCAACCCTAGCCAAAAGGGCTAATATCGGGCCCCGGGCTTATTGCGACCTGCCTATCAAGTCAATGGGGTGGGTGCATGTAAAATTAGGATTTTTTCCCGAAACTATAAAAAGCGGAATACGGACTTTACCCCTAAAATAGGGGAAAACACCTATCACCTCTAGCCCAAAGGGCTAATATCGATCCCCGGGCTTATTGGGGCCTGCCTATCAAGTCAATGGGGTGGGTGCATGTAAAATTAGGATTGTTTTCCGAAACTATAAAAAGCGGAACTCGGACTTTACCCCTACAATAGGGGTCTGTATTATACAATATAAGGGAAAATGCCTGTATGGGGTATAGGGATGGTCAATTTTTTTTGTGGGTGTTACTATGGCTTGTGGGGTCTCGTTTTTCTCGTCGCGCCGAGAAAAACACGATGGGAAGGGTCCCGGAGCGAAGCGGTGAAATTTTTGGGAAAAGTCACCGAGGTCTGTATATAGGCCCATAGGCTGGCCATGGGGGGTATAGGTCCAACCTGGGAAATTCACGCACGTTCATTGTGATATGGGTTGCTTGGATTTGTTTTCCACGTCTCGTCATTTAGAACACGATGGGAAGGATCTCGGAGCGCAACGGTGAAATTTTTGAAAAAGTACCATATAGCCCATATAGTCCCATACTGGCTATATGGGGGTATAGGTTCAACCTGGAAAATTCACACACGTTCATTGTGATATGGGTTGTTTGGTCTTGTTTTTCACGTCTCGTCATTTAGAACATGATGAGAAGGGTCCCGAAGCGAAACGGTGAAATTTTTGGAAAAAGCTCACCGAGGCCTGGGTAGGCCCGTAGGCTGGCTATGGGGTATAGGTCCAACCTGCGAAATTCACACACGTTCATTGTGATATGGGTTGTTTGGTCTTGTTTTTCACGTCTCGTCATTTAGAACACGATGGGAAGGGTTTCGAAGCGAAACGGTGAAATTTTTGAAAAAAAGTTCACCGAGGCCTAGGTAGGCCCATAGGCCTATACTGCATGGCTATGGAGGTATAGGTCCATACGGGGTGAACGTTTTGGGGTCTAGGTGAGCCCCTAATGGTCCTATGGTGTCGTATGAGGTCTTATTTTGAAGCTCTCGTGGAGTTTGTAATGTATCGAACATTCGCCCCCCTCAAGACCCTCATATATACCCGGATGACGGACGTTACCGAAAAGACACGGACTTTACCGAAAAGACACGGACGTCACCGAAAAGACACGAACTTCACCGAAAAGACACGGACGTACCCGAAAAGACACGGACGTACCCGAAAAGACACGAAGGTGAACGACATTGTGGAAAAACCCCACAGACAGGTCAGTACATGTCCTATCATGTTCACAGGTTACGCCCCATTCACGCATAATAAAAGGATTGATCTGTGATCTGTGTTGTTGTTGCTCTCTTTTTTTTGGACTAAGGGCAGTGAAGGAAGGTATTTTGTGTAGAGATGGACCATCCTTGGTCCGAATGCGTCGTGTGAGGTGTCATCTTGTAGCAACGCCCGCCAACACCAAGCTCAATGCTTCAACGCCCTGGTGAAATA
>JAVTVY010043674.1:0-21104 GCA_036873755.1 Hanleya hanleyi | reverse complement strand
ACATGGTGGACAGTTCTGTATAATGACCACCAGTGATCATACCTTCACATGGTCGTGGTATACTGTATTCACAATACAGTGGACTCAGTGGACAGTACAATGACCACCAGTGATCATACCATACATGGACGTGGTATACTGTATTCACAGTAGAGTGGACATGGTTGGCAGTTCTCTACCTTGACCACCCATTGTAACACCATACATGAACGTGGTATACTGTATTCACAGTACAGTGGACATGTCGGACAGTTCTGTACAATGAACACCAGCGATCATACCATACATGAACGTGGTGTACTGTGAATACAGTACATTGGACATGGTACACAATTATATACAATATCCACCACCGATCATACCAAGCATGGATAGGAGATACTGTACTTTATTCACAATACAGCGAAATTGGTGGACAGTCCTGTACAATGACCACCAGTGATCATACCATACATGGACGGGGTATACTGTATTCACAGCACAGTGAACAGTTCTGTACAATGACCACCAGTGATCACACCATACATGGACGTGGTATACTGTATTCACAGTACAGTGGGCATGGTGGACAGTTCTGTACAATGACCAACATTGATCACACCATATGTGGACTTGGTATACTGTATTCACAGTACAGTGGACAGTTCTGTACAATGACCAACATTGATCACACAGTACATGGACTTGATATTATACTGTATTCACAATACAGTGGACATGGTGGACAGTTTTGTACAATGACCAATAGTGATCATATAGAATACATGGATGTGGTATACTGTATTCACAGTAATGTGAACATGGTGGACAGTTCTGTAAAATGACCACCAGTGATCATACAAAACAATGAGGTGGTTTACTGTATTCACAGTACAGTGGACATGGTGGACAGTCCTGTACAATGACCACCAGTGATCATACAAAACAATGATGTGGTTTACTGCACAGTACAGTGGTTTTGGTGAACAGTTTTGTACAATGACCAACAGTGATCATATAGAATATATGGACGTGGTATACTGTATTCACAGTACAGTGAACATGGTGGACAGTTCTGTACAATGACCACCAGTGATCATACAAAACAATGAGGTGGTTTACTGTATTCACAGTACGGTGGGCATGGTGGACAGTTCTGTACAATGACCACCAGTGATCATACAAAACAATGATGTGGTTTACTCTATTCACAGTACAGTGAACATGGCGGACAGTTCTGTACAATGACCACCAGTGATCATACAAAACAATGATGTGGTTTACTGTATTCACAGTACAGTGAACATGGTGGACAGTTCTGTACAATGACAACCAGTGATCATACAAAACAATGATGTGGTTTATTGTATTCACAGTACAGTGGACATGGTGGACAGTTCTGTACAATGATCACCAGTGATCAAACAAAACAATGATGTGGTTTACTGTATTCACAGTTTTCACAGTACAGTGAACATGGTGGACAGTTCTGTACAATGACCACCAGTGATCATACAAAACAATGATGTGGTTTACTGTATTCACAGTACGGTTGGCATGGTGGACAGTTCTGTACAATGACCACCAGTGATCATACAAAACAATGATGTGGTTTACTGTATTCACAGTACAGTGAACATGGTGGACAGTTCTGTACAATGACCACCAGTGATCATACAAAATAATGATGTGGTTTACTGTATTCACAGTACAGTGAACATGGTGGACAGTCCTGTACAATGACCACCAGTGATCATACCATACATGGACGTGGTATACTGTATTCACAGTACAGTGGACAGTTCTGTACAATGACCACCAGTGATCACACCATACATGGACGTGGTATACTGTATTCACAGTACAGTGGACATGGTGGACAGTTCTGTACAATGACCAACATTGATCACACCATATGTGGACTTGGTATACTGTATTCACAGTACAGTGGACAGTTCTGTACAATGACCACCAGTGATCACACCATACATGGACGTGGTATACTGTATTCACAGTACAGTGAACATGGTGGACAGTTCTGTAAAATGACCACCAGTGATCATACAAAACAATGAGGTGGTTTACTGTATTCACAGTACAGTGGACATGGTGGACAATTCTGTACAATGACCACCAGTGATCATACAAAACAATGATGTGGTTTACTGCACAGTACAGTGGTTTTGGTGAACAGTTGTGTACAATGACCAACAGTGATCATATAGAATATATGGACGTGGTATACTGTATTCACAGTACAGTGAACATGGTGGACAGTTCTGTACAATGACCACCAGTAATCATACAAAACAATGACGTGGTTTACTGTATTCACAGTACGGTGGGCATGGTGGACAGTTCTGTACAATGACCACCAGTGATCATACAAAACAATGATGTGGTTTACTGTATTCACAGTACAGTGAACATGGTGGACAGTTCTGTACAATGACCACCAGTGATCATACAAAATAATGATGTGGTTTACTGTATTCACAGTACGGTGGGCATGGTCGACAGTACTGTACAATGACAACCAGTGATCATACAAAACAATGATGTGGTTTACTGTATTCACAGCACAGTGAACATGATGAACAGTTCTGTACAATGGCCACCAGTGATCATACAAAACAATGGTGTGGTTTATTGTATTCACAGTACAGTGGACATGGTGGACAGTTCTGTACAATAACCACCAGCGATCATACAAAACAATGGTGTGGTTTACTGTATTCACAGTACAGTGGACATGGTGGACAGTTCTGTACAATGACCACCAGTGATCACACCATACATGGACGTGGTATACTGTATTCACAGCACAGTGGACATGGTGGATAGTTCTGTACAATGACCAACATTGATCATACAAAACAATGATGTGGTTTACTGTATTCACAGACAGTGGACATGGTGGACAGTTCTGTACAATGACCACCAGTGATCACACCATACATGGACGTGGTATACTGTATTCACAGTACAGTGGACATGGTGGATATTTCTGTACAATGACCAACAGTGATCACACCATATGTGGACTTGATATACTGTATTCACAGTACAGTGAACATTTCTGTACAATGACCAACATTGATCACACAATACATGGACTTGATATACTGTATTCACAGTACAGTGGACATGGTGAACAGTTTTGTACAATGACCAACAGTGATCATATAGAATACATGGATGTGGTATACTGTATTCACAGTACTGTGAACATGGTGGACAGTTCTGTACAATGACCACCAGTGATCAAACAAAACAATGATGTGGTTTACTGTATTCACAGTACTCACAGTACAGTGAACATGGTGGACAGTTCTGTACAATGACCACCAGTGATCATACAAAACAATGATGTGGTTTACTGTATTCACAGTATGGTGGGCATGGTGGACAGTTCTGTACAATGACCACCAGTGATCATACACAACAATGATGTGGTTTACTGTATTCACAGTACAGTGAACATGGTGGACAGTTCTGTACAATGACCACCAGTGATCATACAAAATAATGAAGTGGTTTACTGTATTCACAGTACGGTGGGCACGGTGGACAGTTCTGTACAATGACAACCAGTGATCATACAAAACAATGATGTGGTTTACTGTATTCACAGCACAGTGAACATGATGAACAGTTCTGTACAATGGCCACCAGTGATCATACAAAACAATGGTGTGGTTTATTGTATTCACAGTACAGTGGACATGGTGGACAGTTCTGTACAATAACCACCAGTGATCATACAAAACAATGATGTGGTTTACTGTATTCACAGTACAGTGGACATGGTAGACAGTTCTGTACAATGACCACCAGTGATCACACCATACATGGACGTGGTATACTGTATTCACAGTACAGTGGACATGGTGGATAGTTATGTACAATGACCAACAGTGATCATACAAAACAATGATGTGGTTTACTGTATTCACAGTACAGTGGACATGGTGGACAGTTCTGTACAATGACCGCCAGTGATCACACCATACATGGACGTGGTATACTGTATTCACAGTACAGTGGACATGGTGGATATTTCTGTACAATGACCAACAGTGATCACACCATATGTGGACTTGATATACTGTATTCACAGTACAGTGGACAGTTCTGTACAATGACCAACATTGATCACACAATACATGGACTTGATATACTGTATTCACAGTACAGTGGACATGGTGAACAGTTTTGTACAATGACCAACAGTGATCATATAGAATACATGGATGTGGTATACTGTATTCACAGTACTGTGAACATGGTGGACAGTTCTGTACAATGACCACCAGTGATCATACAAAACAATGATGTGGTTTACTGTATTCACAGTACAGTGGACATGGTTGACAGTCAGGCCTCACTTTAAGGTGGTAACCTGTTTTCAGGTTGCCTGGAGATTGCCATATGAAAAATAGTGGTAACCTATTTTCAGGTTCCCATAATTTTGACTAATAATATGACATTAGGTTAATAATTATGCAATAGGTTCCCACAGGTTACCAGTGTAGAATTCATGGTAACCTGTTGAGAGGTTACCATCAGCACTCCTTAAATTGAGGCCTGGACAGTTCTATACAATGACCACCAGTGATCATACAAAACAATGATGTGGTTTACTGTATTCACAGTACAGTGGACATGGCGAACAGTTTTGTACAATGACCAACAGTGATCATATAGAATACATGGACGTGGTATACTGTATTCACAGTACAGTGAACATGGTGGACAGTTCTGTACAATGACCGCCATTGATCATACAAAATAATGATGCAGTTTACTGTATTCACAGTACAGTGGGCATGGTGGACAGTTCTGTACAATGACCACCAGTGATCATACAAAACAATGATGTGGTTTACTGCATTCACAGTACGGTGGGCATGGTGTACAGTTCTGTACAATGACCACCAGTGATGATACAAAACAATGATGTGGTTTACTGTATTCACAGTACAGTGGACATGGTGAACAGTTCTGTACAATGGCCACCAGTGATAATATAAAACAATGATGTGGTTTACTGTATTCACAGTACAGTGGACATGGTGGACAGTTCTGTACAATAACCACCAGTGATCATACAAAACAATGATGTGGTTTACTGTATTCACAGTACAGTGGGCATGGTGGACAGTTCTGTACAATGACCACCAGTGATCATACAAAACAATGATGTAGTTTACTGTATTCACAGTACAGTGGACATGATGGACAGTTCTGTACAATAACCACCAGTGATTATACAAAACAATGATGTGGTTTACTGTATTCACAGTACAGTGAACATGGCGGACAGTTCTGTACAATGACCACCAGTGATCATACAAAACAATGATGTGGTTTACTGTATTCACAGTACGGTGGGCATGGTGTACAGTTCTGTACAATGACCACCAGTGATGATACAAAACAATGATGTGGTTTACTGTATTCACAGTACAGTGGACATGGTGAACAGTTCTGTACAATGGCCACCAGTGATAATATAAAACAATGATGTGGTTTACTGTATTCACAGTACAGTGGACATGGTGGACAGTTCTGTACAATAACCACCAGTGATCATACAAAACAATGATGTGGTTTACTGTATTCACAGTACAGTGGACATGGTGGACAGTTCTGTACAATGGCCGCCAGTGATCATACAAAACAATGATGTGGTTTACTGTATTCACAGTACAGTGAACATGGCGGACATTTCTGTACAATGACCACCAGTGATCATACAAAACAATGATGTGGTTTACTGTATTCAGAGTACGGTGGGCATGGTGTACAGTTCTGTACAATGACCACCAGTGGTGATACAAAACAATGATGTGGTTTACTGTATTCACAGTACAGTGGACATGGTGGACACTTCTGTACAATGGCCACCAGTAATCATACAAAACAATGATGTGGTTTACTGTATTCACAGTACAGTGAATATGGCGGACAGTTCTGTACAATGATCATCAATGATCATACAAAACAATGATGTGGTTTACTGTATTCACAGTACGGTGGGCATGGTGTACAGTTCTGTACAATGACCACCAGTGATGATACAAAACAATGATGTGGTTTACTGTATTCACAGTACAGTGGACATGGTGAACAGTTCTGTACAATGGCCACCAGTGATAATATAAAACAATGATGTGGTTTACTGTATTCACAGTACAGTGGACATGGTGGACAGTTCTGTACAATAACCACCAGTGATCATACAAAACAATGATGTGGTTTACTGTATTCACAGTACAGTGGACATGGTGGACAGTTCTGTACAATGGCCACCAATGATCATACAAAACAATGATGTGGTTTACTGTATTCACAGTACAGTGGACATGGTGGACAGTTCTGTACAATAACCACCAGTGATCATACAAAACAATGATGTGGTTTACTGTATTCACAATACAGTGGACATGGTTGACAGTTCTGTACAATGACCACCAGCGGTCATACAAAACAATGATGTGGTTAACTGTATTCACAGTACAGTGAACATTGTGGACAGTTCTGTACAATGACCACCAATGATCATACTAAACAATGTCGTAGTTTACTGTATTCACAGTACAGTGGACATGGTGATTCATCGGCGCAGTACCATTGTGACATAAGGAATTCCTTATGACAGTTCCTTGCATACTCCAATTTCAAGAATCTCTCTTATATTCCATGTCGACATTCATTCAGATTTCTCCTCCATTGTTTCCATGCCAGTGAAGTTTGTTTCTATGGATGACTTTTCTCCAGCTTAATGATCTCAAAGTAAATGCATACAGGAAAAGCAAATACATAAGCGATCAAGAAACTAGTCGTCTCCTGGTTCATATCTCTGCATCAAGGTCAAAATTCTGGCATATTTCTGGATCGATCTGTGTCTGAAAGAAAGAAGATGTGGGGATACTAGTATTATACATTGATGTGTTCACTTCTATGTTTTGACAGATCCATTACAAGAGACAGATGCTGTCAGAAAAGTCAGATGTGAGTACCTTATACAAATATTTTTTTCAAGAAAAGATTAGGGAGCTTCTTGAAATGAGGGCACCAGTTCCTTGATAGGAATGGTATGCCGGTGATCCAAGTGGGATACACCATGCCCAGTGTAGTGTTCTAACCAGCATGGAGAGGAGTTCCTATTGGAATGACATATGGCATTCCCCCTGTGTTATTGTATGCATGCCATGAGCCATTCATCATGTTCATTCTCTGCTACGTTCGAAAAAGGATGCCAAGGAGTTAATCCTAGGAGTTCCGACTCGGCACACCATTCCATTACATTTGGAATGCCTTATTTATGCCAGTTCCTACATGTAGCATGCCCGAATTCCAAGAAGCTCTCTTAGCCACATAGATTATACAATGTGGTCAGTCTTTCGTGTATGATTCCATTGTTCGGACCTTTGTATTACTGAAAAGTCAATTGTCTAGATTCATTTGTGTACTCAGAATCTCTGTTCTTCTCCTTTGTTTCAATATGCTTACACAAAAGATGGGCAGACAACACATTTACATTTCTTGGTGATTCATCCATGTTTGAGAGCAATGCATAGGAAGCAAGACCCTGAGAGATCACTTGACTTAGTTTGTATTAACCTGAACATGTTGAATGCTCAATAATAAACAGCGACATTGTGCGCAAATGAACAGTCACCACCAAATCATTACAGGGAAAATACCCGGAAATTAATCCCGAAGTTTCTAGACTAACATAATTAAGACTACATTGTAGAAGGAGATGTACGTGGTACATACTTCATATTTATTGTCCTGCCCACTTAAGCCGATTAAAAATGTCCTACATCATTTTTGTTTGCGAATACACACCCATTCGCCATCTCTCTGTAAACAAACATATCTTACCGCCATAAATTTAGGGAACCAAGGAATGCATCTAAACATATCTGGTCAAATTAGCCTCATAGTGCTACATTTATGTTGGCTTCTTTCATACATACTGAAAATAATAGGTTGGCAAATTCCAGCAATGCTTTACACACACTCACCTCAGTTCACAGGTTTAGCACCGTTTATGTACCTGGACTATCATGACTATTGTATCACCGTGGGAAGTTTTGCAGATGGTGTTTAAAGCAGTGAGAAAGCTGAAAATTGATGTCACATTCTGTTCACTAGGGACACTTGTCATGTTTGCATTCAGAAGCTCCCTACACTGTCTTAAACACAAGATGCATGGTGATATGTTGCCACATGTAATAAACCTGTAGTGCATAGCGGAAACAATAGTTGCTAGTGTAACAGGGGCATGCAATTATATCATGTAAATTTTTGGTGTGTTTATGGGGCCTAAATAAATAATAAATATAAATAATTTGGTTATTTCTATTACCAAAACAGGCCCATACATGTGAGTTACAAATTCTCAATATGACCACTGAGAGATCCTATAGCATCAGGCACCATGCACATACACCTGATACCTATTGGATTTTCATCTTAGACATGCTCATCAGTTTCACAATGCTGCCAATCAGCTTTCCAATTAACTGCCTGTGGCAACAGAATCAAGCACTGTGGGGGAGTAGACCTAAAAGGACAGAATATGAACAAGATATACATATTGTAACCGGGGAAAGGTCACAGTATTTGCTACCTCAAGAAGGTGATAAACACTTGGATTTCTTTTCCAACGTTTACTGGGGAATCCACACATATATTCTGATAGGAATCCGGGTACACGTATAATCTGACAGGAAGTCCGGTAGAAATCAAGTAGGCATTAATCGGTCACCAATCAAGCTTAACATACAGCTACATACATGTATTTCCTGAGCCGTCTTCATGCAATGCCAGCCGGTAACCAGACTGTCAATCCCTGTTGAATGGTTAGTATTTAACCCCTCAGAAACAATAAGCAAATGTCAGTAGTCATGTACACAAACTTCTAAACAGCAACTAACATATGTCTGATCAGTTCTGGATCAGCTTGCTATGCATGACATCATAGAACACCCACATGTACTGTCAGACATTCAACTGAACACAATGAGGAAAACAAGTTACAACAGACTAATGCAATCAAGGTTACAAAGGATTAATAACTGACAAGATTTACTTACATGTACATGTAGCATGTCACAATGCCTACATGTACATGCATCTATTCATGTCAGCTGATTACAATTGCCTCCCTTCCAACAAGATATGTCCTCATATCTTCAAAATAACTATATGCCATATGACTATTCACCAGCTGACATTTTTCAAATGCCGAAATACATGTATAAGCTTATAGCAAAATGAATTTGAAATGCACATTTAAATAGCACTGCCAGAAAGTTGACATCATGTTTGCAATTAGGAATAGTGGTACATTATCATGAATCAATAATGAATTGATGTTAACACAATTAAAAGACCAGAGTTGTAACATATAACTTATGTTACAAGAAAATGTTAGCATAAGAGTCCTCTGTCATTAACTAGGTGACATATCCAATTCCTGTCCACCTAAATATTTCTAGAATGAGTCGAATTCAACATACAGTTTTGTAATGTTTGGGGTCTTTTCTAGGGCACTTCTAAAAGAAACATCTAAATTGTTAAGGGATCTTGAGCATTTTGATATTGGATCAAAATTGAACAATGCGATGTGTCGTCTCACTCCATATTCTGATCGGATTCTGTCATAAAGTTCCCTGATTAACGCCTCTTCATGAAACATGTAACATCCACAGAGATAATCGATGTTGGGTGATGAGTAGATTCCAGGCGTGTTGGGTGGTATTATCATTGTTGTGATGAGTCTATCAGAAGCCGCATTTTTTAACAAAGGAGGAGGAACTTGTTGAATATTCAGTCGCCTCGGATAAATTGGTCATGTTGCTGAATGTAGAGGACAGCAGTGGAATCCAGGCACTCTTCTGGAACCCAGGTGTTGTTCTTTGCTGGAAGACCAGACCACTTCAGTAGGTATTCCTGTGTCTGTGCTTTAACTCGACGTTTAAGCACTTTTTCTGTCACATAAACCTGATGACTATCAATATCAGTGAACATAGCAGTTTTTCCACTGGCACCTGTATCCAATGCATTGCACAATTCAACACTGTTCAGTTGTTCAGCATCCGTTTGAACTTGAACTGAGAGGGTGTTGTTGGGCATTATCCCAGTACTAACATCAACCATACTGGTTGTTTTCATGTCGTCAGTTTGGGAACTTTGATCTAGAGTGGCAACTGTGTCTGTGGTTCCATTGCTAAGTATACTCACAGAATCCATATCTCGGGGAACTTCAAATCTGTCTGCAATCTCATTGGTCATCTCGGGCACTGTCGGAGATGAACCAAAGGACGACTGTCAACGCATGCACCTTTCCTCTTCAAGAATGCTTGACGGCGTTGCTCGTCTCTCTCTAATTTAGCAGAAGATCTATGCTTCTTCCGCTGTTCATATGATGAACGGGGATCACTGCTCCATTTGAAACGAATCTCTGTTGAGTTGTGGTCCTGTTGAAGACTCCACGATAAAGGCATCCGATTCAGACGTTGGAGGACTTCTAACGCTGAGGGTGGAATGACCATGCTAAGATTCATAATGTTAGTGTTCATCTAGGTAGGCAACTTCGCTTGAGAGGTATCGGGTCGAAGGGAGTAGGCTAAGAAGCTACTCCAATAGGGTTCTCCACCAAACTGTGACCGGGGAAAGGTCACGGTATTTGTTAGCTCAAGAAGTTGACAAACACTTGGATTTCTTTTCCAACATTTACTGGGGAATCCACACATATATTCTGATAGGAATCCGGGTACACGTATAATCTGACAGGAAGTCAGGTAGAAATCAAGTAGGCATTACTCGGTCACCAATCAAGCTTAACATACAGCTACATACATGTATTTCCCGAGCCGTCTTCATGCAATGCCAGCCGGTAACCAGACTGTCATTCCCTGGTGAATGGTCAGTATTTAACCCCTCAGAAACAATAAGCAAATGTCAGTAGTCATGTACACAAACTTCTAAACAGCAACTAACATGCCTGATCAGTTCCTGACAAACGATGGACATGATGGACAATGAAGCTAGCTATGCTATGACATCATAGAACACTCACATGTACTGTCAGACATTCAACTGAACACAATGAGGAAAACAAGTTACAACAGACTAATGCAATCAAGGTTACAAAGGATTAATAACTGACAAGATTTACTTACATGTACATGTAGCATGTCACAATGCCTACATGTACATGCATCTATTCATGTCAGCTGGTTACAATATACTAAACATGTCAGTGATATAGGAATTTGACGGTGTTATGTTGGACACCGAATTATGCAGGCTTGATAGCTAGCCATTTGCTAGCCACCGAGACTCGCGCCTAGCGAATGGCTAGCTACGAGTCTCGGTGGCTATTCTGAAATGAGACTTCCTAAAATCTTAACATGGAAGGAACAGATGTGAAAATAAGACACACGGTTTTCAAATCCTGGCTAATAACCTGGAAATACGGAAACCATTTTTCTGTATCGAGGAACAATATTCAAGTGTATTAATTATGCTGCTGATGAATATCCACAAGAAGTACAATGTATTGACAATGCTGACAAACAATAGAGCTGATCTTGACATACCTTTCTGGTTAATGGAATGCAAGTGTAGTATTTAACCTTGCCAAAAACAGTATTTTTTCCTCAAACCCTAAATTTAGTGAAACACTTACGGAATGATTTTGAGTTTCATGCTAAATGGAAGTATATGGATTGTAGATATAGCATACATAAAATGTTTGCAATATACAAAAAAAATTGGTAATAAAATATTGAATTGCTGTGTTGTTGGACAGACAAATACATTGTGACGTTTTGTGGTCCACCGGCTACATGTATTATGTCTTAATATAATTTTCTAGTGTCATTTCATAATGTAAATATATTTTAATTGTCGAAATCTGACGTATTTCAAAATAGGCAGAATTTATGACAGAGCCGAAACATTACAGATGTTGTCGCCGGACCAGTTTTCGTCATTGGGAATTTTGGCTAATTTTATGTCTTTGGAGGGTTTTCATTGCATAAAAACTAGTTAGCCCGAATAAGTGAGTTTGACTTTACCTATCCATACTCATGTGAAAGTGTAGTTCATCTTTATCTGTCCAGTACGGCTGTATTTTATCAGTATTTCTTGCACATTTCGTACTTCGCGGAAAGCTACGTCGCCAGCTTTGTGTGCTTGTTAGTATTTGAATATGGAAATTTGACATCGTAGCGTTCCAAAACTTGTATGAGAAAATAGGGCAGACTGTAAAACATGAAACTTTCGCGATTTTTCAATTTTAAAAAATTCGCGACATGAAACTTTCGTGATTCCCTCTGCGCCAGAAAATTTTTTTTTTTAAAAATATATCATACTAATAGACATGGAAAATACACACTGGCAGCGGCAAAATCGGCAAAGCCCCGTGTAATTTCACATGTGGGTGCGCTCGGTGTGGTCGTTTCACAGTATCAACATGAGTCTAAAGAGAGGCGGTGTCAGCTGTATGAAGATATACTGGTATTCAAACAGAGGTTTCCTGACTGTTGGGGCAGATTATTTCAATCCCGCTGTTTCAGACTTGAAAGGAATTCCTGTAGGTAAACAAACCCTATATCGCCAGATATTATGCAGGTAGTTGTCATTTAAACTCTGCTAGATTAAATAAATACCACACAGAAGAGCTCCAGTCGTTAGATCTCTGAAAAGCCGCTCTGAAAGACCAGTTCACCGCGTGGTAGGGAGACATTGTTTCGGAAGGGCTGAAAAGTGGAAAATCTGTATAGGACATCAAAGTTGACTTGAAACTTTCCACATTGAAACCTAAACACGCGATGTGGATGGTGAAGGCCCACGAACAACTCTGAAACAACACGTCTGCTATCCTACCGGGGTTCCAAACGGCCGGCATCAAGGCGACATACGAGGACATTGACGATCGATTCTAGTATTATACTTGCTTCACATATGCAAGTCTTGGGACTAATTCAGCAGAATTAATTGTACTAGTATACTCGTATATTGAACTGTATCCGGTGCTTTAAACAGTCGCTTCTGATTAGAGCTTAGGTGGTGAGACCATTAAAGCTGTACAAATGTCGAAAACAATTGCTCTCATTTCCTTTCTCTGTCGTCAGTGTTGTTGCGTTCTTGTCTTCGCCATTGTCATATGAACATGTTTCTTTCGCGTGCATGAAACTTCCGCGATTTATTCCAATCGCGAAAATCGCGAAAGTTTCATGCACGCGAAAGAAACATGTTTTACAGTATTTTATACATATCTGGAGACAGATAAGACATTGTTACATAGCAGTTTTCTAGTTTAGGGCCGCTTTTTCTGATACTTTTCGTGGCTTGTAAAAGCTAATCAGCTGATACAACGCATGTTTTGAAATCGTTCAGTGTTCAGCCAATCAAAATCTTTGTAGATGCCCACATGACGTAAATAGGTTTGTGGCGGTCTTTATGATCTTAGATGAGGGAAAATTCTTATCTTTGTTATGAAACAAGGATGAAATTCTTAAACCCTGTTGTTGGATGAAATCTTTATATCCTGAAATAAGGATGAAATACTTATATCCTGAGACCAGGATCAATCATCCTGAAATAAGGATCAATCCTCATCCTGAAATAAGGATCAATCCTCATCCTGAAATAAGGATCAATCCTCATCCTGAAATAAGGATCATTTCCAAATTTGCGCTCACAGGATGATTTCACTCGTTCATTTGAGGATTTTAAGCCAAATTTATACCGTTTACAGATTAAACAACAGTTTAGACTGGTTAATTTACATTTTGGAGACGATTATATGCCCGAGTCAAGAATTTGAATTTAGATGTCAAAGTTCACTGTGATTTCTAAATGTCATGAATAGGATATGTATGAGAGATGGCTAGTTATTTCCTATATATACTTAAGGATATAAAATTCCTTACAATAAAGAATGTTGAATATTCCCCTCGGTTCTGGTATTTCCTGCAACGTACGCACATAGATGATACTGCCAGTGGCAGGTGGAAATTATTACGCTGCGCATATAGATGATACTGCCAGTCGTAGGTGGCAGGTCACTGGAAATTAATATGCACAGAGATGACACTGCCAAGCATGGGTGGCAGGTGGACAGTAATGCTCGTATAGAGACGATACTGTCAGTTTCGGGTGGCAGGTGGAAGAGCCTTCTTATACGTAGATGATACTGCCTATTGCTGATGGCAGGTGGACACTTCCTTTCCATTCCATCAGTTTTCTGACACTATTATCCTTTTAGGATGTATGGAAGTCTTGGGGAGACCTACATGTATTTAGTTTCCGAGATCCAATCTTAATATTCGCAAATATGAGAAGCATCATGCAAGCCTACACACCCCCATTTATTTTTCTGTAGTACACCGCATCAGTGAGACAATTAATAATGTGTATATACAGGGCTTCATGTTTAGCGCGAGTGATAGCTCACCTGCACGCAAACACTCACGTAAATTCATGTCACGAGAGCGATTTTTAGCTCACGTAAACTGTCACATTTATATTGTATTATATTGCAATCACTCGCCTGACTTTTAAATACCCTCTCCTAAATATTTTGACGTGAGCAATTTTTAGCTCGCACACTAATTCTGAACACGAAGCCCTGATATACTGTAAATAACATATCGTCCAGTACACAAATAATAAATTTCATTGTTGAAATCGATGTTATTTGGTGATTCGTGTTGAGTTGAAGAAAGGAAGCGTATCCTGCAGATTTCCATTAAACGAGTGAGATGAAGGATAATCGGATCTCCTGCAAAATACGACATCCTTCTGGTATGGCGATAACGGGTATTTTCGTTATCCTTGCTTGATATCCTACTCCCTTGTATGCTGGATATCCTGCAAATTGGCATCCTACGAAATAAAGATGTTAACCTACGTAATATCCTGCAGTATCCTGAGAGTATCCTGTGAGGGAATATCCATGGATCATATGCATGCCGTCATCTTAAATGGACCCAAGCCGTCCTAGACATTATCCTATGGTATTCCATGCTCTGTCCCTGGTATTTTACTTGAGAAATGGGTCATTCCATGAAATGGGGGTACCAAAGTGTGACATGCAAACCAATTTTGAAAAGATGTCAATTCCTGGCTGCACTAAGTCAGGGATAATATTGATATACAGAGATTCGGAAAACATAAGAAAACGGATAATATTCCACAATTTGGGAGAAAAATAAAATAATGAATTTGTGCGAGTAACAAGGACACCAAACTATACGCAAATTCACCACATAACACATTAATTTAAGTGTCAAATAGAATAAAAACATGATCAAATTTTTAGAATATTTAATCCTATTCTTAGTCAGCATATTTAGTGGCATTGACTGCCTCAATCCAATCAAGTGGTGCGTGTAATATGGACACCAAAAATGGCTTCGTGTCCTTTCGCATACATCATGTGAAATCACCATACTAGGTCGCCATTAAACTCTAGACTTTACCATCAACATGATCAAACTGATCATGGCACATGAACATTTTATATGTAAGACTGGTCTTAGTTTCACTTTCTTTCTTCTGGAATCAGCATTTGTTTGTCACACAGGTAACGAAGTGGCAAACGTAAGTGTTCAGGACGCGAAATAGCACAACTTACCCGCTATTTTTTTGCAATTGCCTCATTATATGACACCGACTCTAAAGTGGCCCCACCAGCCATGTCACAAATTTTGGGTTCCATTGCTGCACATTTTCATTCATGCCAAAAAAAAATAAGTAAAATGCAAGCCAAGGGTGGTGCGTGTAACCACATGAAAGAGGACACGAAAGCGAGACATAAAAGTATATTCCAACTACAGCTATTATGGACACATCGAAATCCTGTCATATTTGGATCGATAATAGACAAGATTAGCCCAGCTCAAGAATAGTTTTGAATGACCACTGAATGACATTTTCTTGGTGACAGGTAAAAGGTAAGGCAGTAAGGTAAGTAACAAAAGAGGACACCAAGCGTTACATGCGCAACCTGAATTCTGAGAATTTCATTCCTCCAGAATCTGCATTTAAGGGTGACTGATATGAAATAAACTAAAATAAATTGAAAGACAAGAGCCAGATCGATACTTTAAGTTGTTTTATTGGTCAAATTTATTAGCAATTCATGCACACAGTGCAAACAAAAGCATCAATGTTTGCAATGTCACATTTTTGGGGTCCGTGGGTGTCCTCATATGCTGACACCGATGGTCCTCCAAAAGTAATGGCCGTACATATAACTAAGATGTTATCTTATGTATCTCTACTTGTATCTGGCATTAAATAGGAATAAATGTTTTTAAAATCAGTGTAATATTTTACAAAATTCACTGGTTTTAAGTTTGAGTGCTTAAAGGTGACCCCATTTCATGGAATGACCCATATATCCTGCATGCAAATATCCTGTGATATCCTGCGGATATCCTGAGGGTTGCTGAAGATATCTTCTAGTGCTATTGGAGGCACTAAATGAAAGCTGTGTTTCAGATTATCTGTTTACGTTTATCGATATCGTTGGGCGATAACCTGGAGTGGTTTGGAGAAGATAATACGAAGCTGCGCATCAAAAAACCCCTCGGCTCTGGGTACATTCATAATATATTCAATTTGAACCAAGATGTCAGGAACACCAAGCAGTCAAGTCACAAATATACAGATTATTAAAAATTTTGCAATTAGAAATGACCCCTAAGATTTCCGTCCAATCAGAGAAACCGGTATTCATTACATAAATTTCTTGATGCATCAATGATGTATACCAAATTTTATATCGAGCATTTGAACGGTATCAGAGATAGAGATCATTAATGATTTCGCATAAATTAAAGATGGCCGCCCATCCTTCCCGCCACTCAGAGGAACTGATGTGGTTATTCATTGAAAGTCTCTTGATACATTGATGCTGTATACCAAGTTTCGTATAGAACACTGAAATGGTATCAGAGATATACATCATTAAAGACTTTGCATAAATTAAAGATGGCCACCAAGGTTTCCGCCCAATCAGAGAAACCAGAACTGTCATTTGTCATAAGTCTCTTGATGCTTCGATGATGTATACCAATTTTAAATCCAGCACTTGAACGGTATCAGAAAACGAGATCATTAATGATTTTGCATAAATTAAAGATGGCCGCCCATCCTTCCCGCCACTCAGAGGAACTGATGTGGTTATTCATTGCAAGTCAGTTGATACATCGATGCTCTATACCAAGTTTGGTATAGAACACTTAAATTGGATCAGAGATATATATCATTAAAGTTTTTGCATAAATTAAAGATGGCCGCCAAGGTTTTCGGTCAATCAGGTCCCGATTCAAAGTATCTGGATGTATCGATGATGTATACCAACTTTCATATAAAACAACTGAATGGTAACAGAGATATGTATCATTATCGATTTCGCATAAATTAAAGATGGCCTCCAGGATTTCCAGCTAATCAGAAAAGCCGGTTTGGTAATTCATTGAAAGTTGCTTGATGTATCGATGATGTATACCAACTTTCGTATTGAACAGTTGAATAGTTTCCGAGATATGGATCATTATCCATTTCGCATAAAATTAAAGATGGCCGCCAAGGTTTTCACCCAATCAGGTCCCAATTAAATAGGCTTCTGTCCTTGACTAGGTAAATAAGCATATCAAATTTGGAATTCTTCAGTGGAACCGTTCTCCGGCTATCTCGCTCACGTACGGACGTACGGACGTACAAGACGACGACAATACCCCATGGCCAAAATTGGCCGAGGGGTAAAAACCCAGTACTGGCTCTTAATACCCAGAGCATAGTATTAGCCAGCCACACGTCTTCCCGTCTTTGAGACGGGCAGTCAGTCAGTGAGACGCTGAGACGGGCGGTGACAAACTGAGACGGGTACTCATAATTATTGTATTAAAACCCCTAAAACACGAGACGGGAAGGATGTCCGACATCACAAGAAACTTCAAACAAAACTAGGCCGCTTAATTATCCCGAGCTTTTAGTATCATGATGTTTAAAAAAATGCGTCCATATAAACTGTAAACGTACTCGCAGTTGGAGTCCAGGTGAAGGAGTTCACCCCACTTGTTTCTCAGGATACATAAATACAGGGGTTCCGCTAGGGTCTATTTGGGTCCGTCAACTGAATGAAAAAAAAATCCCCTTTTTGGTTCGTTTGTTAAGAAGCAAAATGATAGCTAAAGGTTTAAAATGTTACTTTATATCCCTCCAAGTCTTCTCTTCATGAATATCAATGAAAACAAATGTGGGAATTCACATTTGAAAAGACGGCAATTGCCGGAATTAGGACAATGTCCTGACGGTTCTCTGAAGCACGTGGAAAATTTCCCGCTTCCCGAGGTATGATAGCACTCCATTTTCAGTTGACAGGAGATTGAGAATAAAAACATGAAAATTGGCCGAGTAAAACTCAAGAAAAACGCTGTCAAATGCGGTCGAAAACAGACGATTTCTCCGTTGGATTTTGACGTTTTTAAGTCGAGAAAGCCAGGGAAAAGCGCATTCTCTCGCAGTAAAACCTAATTTTGTATGCTATTTTATTTATTTTGCAATAAAACTAGAGCAAATAACACTGGAGTACTGTGGAGACAGGTTTCTGATGTTTTTCTGCAAATCTCGGACGCAAACGCAATTTCTAGCATTCCAAAGACAACATAATATACACAATTTTAACAGTTCTCAGGGAATTGTCAGGGGAAATAACAACCTTGAAATTTGGACCTTTGTAATTCCAGATATACGGGGGTATATTGAAGCCCCTTGGGCTCTTGTTAAATTTTGTGTTTGATTTTATGTACTGAATCAGCCACACAACTTTATTAAAAGAGATTCCAGAGAGGTGCTAACATTACAGATGTGGACGGACAACAGTGCCAGTGGGAATTGATCCAGATATTGCATTTTCATCAGTTGGCTTTGTTGTACACAAAAACGATTGCAGTTCAACTTTATATCACAATTCCACCCCAATGCCATATCAGTATTTTGGAGGACTTCAATGCTGAAAACAATAAAGATATTGTAATAGTTTTTCCTTCTCTTAAATGGTTGGTAGTCGATTAGTTACCAAACTGTAAAACTTTCTGGTATCTTAGGTCATGGAACTAATCAACCAAATAATACGATTTTTGCTGCCACCAGTGACGCCATTGTGCTGCTAAGCCGCGTCACAGCTCTGTAAATTTTGTAAAACTGCTCTCTCCCAAAAGAGTTTGTTTGCGTTTGTCTTGATAAAGTACCGTACTGATGCAAATTATGACATAATTGAAATATATAATGGCATGGTTGATATAACTGCATAGTTAAAAACTAAATGGTGTGACAGGTTTCGCGTAATGAACCGCGCGCATCATAATGATTACATTTTTGTTGCGTGTGGGTGAGATTAGATTTGGAGCTGTTTGTAACATGAGATTGATCTAATCAAAACCCCTCGGCTTTCCCCAAGTGATTGAGACCCGTGTGTGGTGTGAATTGGGGAAGTGATAGTTCTATGTGGGATGATCAAGATATACTGGTACTTAATTACATTCAGGCATATAGGACAGAAATAGAAACATGAGATTGATGTAATCAAACCCCCTCGGCTTCCCCCAAGTGATTTGTGACCCATGTGTAGTGTGAATTGAGGAAGAGATAGCTCTATGTGGGATGATACCGGTAGTTGGTTACATTCAGGCATATAGGACAGAAATAGAACATTAAGCTGCGCTGTCGAAACCCCTCGGCTCTGAACCCCAGCTATTATAATGTAAGGGTTTCTCTACCAATTGATTGGCTTGTGGGAAGAAATATTTACCCCTGGTATTGTAAGTGTACTTTCTTTGAAAAAAAAAAAGTTTTCCTGCCCTTAAATTAATGTGTTTCTGGAATAAATACATACACTATAGATATACGTTTGTTTTTCGCATTGTGTAAGAGAAGAAATCAATAAATCAGTCATCCAATCAATAAATAAATGTGATAGTATACAAACATAACATAGGAATTAGTGGATTTTATTAGACAAGGGGCATAACTCTGCAAAACACTTTCTGACATGACTCATTTTCGACAGGCATCTAGTTCAGGTCAAGACAAACAACTGTATCACGTTAGGATGTATATGGAACGGTTCTGAAATTATCACAGTAACAAATCATAAATGGACAAGGGGCATAACTCTGCAAAATACTTTCTGACACGACTCATTTTCGATAGGCATCTAGTTCAGGTCAAGAGAAACAACTGTATCACGTTAGGATGTTGTATATGGAACGGTTCTGAAATTATCACAATAACAAATCATAAATGGATTTTTATTTGTAAAAAGGGGCATAACTCTGCAAAATATTGTCCGAGATGACACTCCATTTTCGATAGGCTTCTGATTTACGAAGATAAATAGATGTAACAAGTTTGGTTGCCATGCATGAAACGGTTCTGTAGATATCGCGGTAACGGACGGACGTACGGACAGTCGTACATGATGACGACAATACCCCTAGGCCAAAGTTGGCCGAGGGGTAAAAATTATATATCTGTAAAGGGGCATAACTTTGTAAAATATGGGTCGAGCGGTGCCACTTTCGACAGGCGTCTGACTTAGCACTCTGTAAAATAAGAATCGAGACAAATAAGCTGTACCGAACACGGATCTGCAGATATAACTTGTACATTCAGCTACAGATAACAAAATCGGAGATTATTACATCCGAAAGGGGCATAACTCCATAAGCAAAGGCGAGTAATCCTTTGTTGGCTTGTAGAATACAACAATAAGTTTCCAAAATATAGTAGCTATACCGAACACAGTTCTGCAAATATAGTTGGTTACATTCAGGCATATAGGACAAAAATAGAAATTAATATAGCAGTAAAGGGGCATAACTCTGTAAAGTATGGGCCGAGGGGCGCCACTTTCGATAGTCGTCTGACTTAGCACTACTGTAAAATAAGAACCGAGACGAATAAGCTGTACCGAACACGGATCTGCAGGTATAACTTGTACATTCAACTACAGATAGCAAAATCGGAGATTATTACATCCGAAAGGGGCATAACTCCATAAGCCGAGGCGAGTAATCCTT